>JARHVA010006864.1:232500-300000 GCA_037957365.1 Torreya grandis
CATTCAAAACTCACATAGGACACTACCACAACAACAACCATAACCAATACTATTTAGGGTGGAGGTGAGTTCTTTCAAACTCTATTTTATTAGGCTCATATCAAAATAACTCATATTAATATCTCTCTCCCCAAACCATATAGAAAAGGGGTTCAATCACATAAATCACCATCCATCATCATAATTAATCATTGTAATCACTCCCTCATCATTCAACATTATCCCTCATCATCACTAATGACACTGTCACTAGTCATCATCTCTCATTATCCCTCATCATCCCTAATCACTCACTCATCATCCCTCATCATCCCTAATCAGTCCCTCATCAACCCTCATCATCCATAATCATCCCTAGTCACCCCCTCATCATCCCTAATCATCCATAATCACTCCCTCAAATTCCCTCATTGTCTCTAATGAAACCCTCATTAACTTACATCATCCATAATCCATATTCACCCCCTCATTGGCCTTTATTTCCCCTCATCATCCTTAATCACACCCTCATTTAACCTCATCATCCCTAACCACTCCTTTATAGACCCTCACCATCCCTTATCATCCCTAGTCACTTTATCAGCCCTCATTATCCCAAATTATCCTTAATCACTCTCTCATCATCCCTAATCACTCCTTAATTAGCAATCATCATCCCTAATCATCCCTAGGCACTCCCTTATCATCCTTGATCATCCCTAGTCACTCCATCATCTCTCATTATCCCTAATCACTCCCTCATCATCCCTAGTCACTCCCTCATCATATCTAATAATCCCTAATCACTCCCTCAATGTCCTTCATTATCCCTAATCACACCCTCATTGGCCCACATCATCTATAATCATCCCTAATCACTCCCTCATTACCCCTCATTATCCATAATTACTCCCTCATTAACCTTCATCATTTTTAATCATTCCCTCATTGACCCTAATCATCCCTTATCATCCTTAGTCACTCCCTCATCATCCCTCATTAGCCCTAATTATTCCTAACCACTCCCTCATCAACCCTCATCATCCCTCATTAATTTTCATCATCCCTAATCACTCCTTCATCAACCTTCATTATCCCTAATCATCCCTAGTCATTCTCTCATCATCCCTAATCATTGATAATTAGCCACTCATCAGCCCTCATAATCCCTAATAAATCCCTCATTGGCACTCATCATCCCTTATCATCTTTAGTCACTCCATTATCCCTCATTATCCCTCTTTATCCCTAATAACTTTATCATCATCCATCATCATCCCTCATCATCCCACATCATCTCTAATCACTCCCTCATCAACCTTCAAATTCCCTAATCATCCCTAGTCACTCCCTCATCGACCCTCATCAGCCCTCATCATCTCTAGACACACCCTCATTAGCCCTCATTATCCCTCATCTTCCCTAATCACTCCCTCATCAACCCTCATCATCTTGACTCTCTATTATAATCTCTAAAATTATCATTATCCCACTATCACTATCACTATAGTTGGCCAAAATCTCTATCATGATCAAGCAGATAGGGAATTAGTATTAAATTCAAAATTTGTTGGGTGATCTAGGGTGTGGTCCACCTAAGGTGCATCTTTGGGGTTAGGTTTATTTACATATCCCATCCTATAGACCCAATTGGAATTACTCCTAGTGTGATTGAAACTATGTGACTGAGGAATATATCCATGTAGAATGAAGTCTCAAGTCAACTGTAAATTGATGTCATAGTCATATGAACCAACCATTTTAGTATTTATAAACATGGTTATGTTGTTGATTAACACATTGATCATAATCAAGTGCTATCTAATATTTATTTAAATAATTTTTATTTATGACCCCACTTTCGAGTCTTATACTAGGAATATATCACTCTACTACCAAAAACTCTAGATGAAATGGATTTTGTTTCCCAATTTGAGAGTTGAGCCAATCCCAAATGTATCCATCAATGTAAAATTTTAGTGGAATGTTGGATTGCCCTAATTATACTACTACCATTTTTATTTTTCAACCTTATTCAAATACCATTATATAATCTAAGTATTGTCTTCTTAATTCGATCCTTAACACTATACCAAATACCTATTATAATTCCCTTACCTTGTGTTCATTGTCTTCATATCCAAAACATGCACTATATTTTCCTTCTTATTCTTTGGAACATGTTGCTATGAATTTACTTATTCATATTCATCACCTTCATCATCTTCTCCATGGAATTCATATAAATATAAAACATTAAGTACTAGAGAGATATCAAAATTATATGAGAAACTCACCTCATAAGCATTGTCATTAATTTTCTTCACAATTTTGCATGGTCCAATTTTCTTGTACGTCAACTTATTGTATGTGCCTTTTGGAAATATTTATTTCTTCAAGTAAACCATTACCAACTCTCCTTCAAATACATTTGATTTTTTCTAACATATGTTGTTTCTTTATATTTCTCATTACTTTCCTACAACTTTCTTCTTACTCCTTGAAACTATTGCATATGCTCTGTAAATGCTTCTACATCATCACTATTTTGATTTGTAATCAGTAATTATACCAAATCTAAAATACCCCTAAGATTTCTCCCATAAACAATTTGAAATGGTTATTTTCCTATTGATCTATTCACTAAACTATTATATGCAAACTTAGCTTGTGGTAAAGCCAAGTCCCATTGCTTAGGCTTCTCTCCCACTATGCATCTCAACAAATTTTCCAAGCTCTTATTCACAACTTATATCTATCCATCTATTTGTGGGTGATATGCACTACTGAATTGTAGCTTAGTACCCATATTCTTCCACAAAATCCTCCAAAAATGACTTAAGTTTTTAATGTCCTTATCTGAAGTAATGGTTTTTGTAATACCATGCAATCTCATAATACCCTTAAAAAATAATTTTAAAACTCTAGTGGCATCATTGGTTTTCTTTCATGTAATGAAATGACCCATTTTAAAAATCTATCTACAACCAAAAAAAAAATGATTCATTACCTCTCTATTCATTTGGTAATCCCAATGCAAAATCCATACTCAAATCTATCTATGGTCCTCTTGGAATTGGTAATGACATATATAATCTAGTATTTTGTGCATGCCTTTTAGCTACTTGACATATCATGCACCTTGAAGCATACCTTGTCTCATCTTTCTTCATCTTTGGCCAAAAATACTATTCCTCCACTAAAGATATTGTCTTCATCTTACCAAAATGTCCAACCAAACCACCACTATATAATTCTCTTATTATATTATATCGTAGAGACCCAACTAGAATGCATAATTGTTTTCCTTTGAAGAGATAACATTCTTGTATAAGATACTCATCATGAATTGTGCATATTTCCTTCCTATTAATGGATTCTTTCACTACTCAACTACCTTGACAAAATATGGATAAGTATCACATAATTCTTTGATAGCTTCAAATCCAAGTACTTCACTCACCATAGTAGTTAATAATGCTACCCTCATGCTCAATGCGTCAACTACCTAATTTTATTTTCATGATTTATGTTTCAACACAAAAGTATACCACTACAAGAAAGAAACCCACTTTGCATCCTACTATTCAACTTCTTTTGGGTATTCACATACTTCAAAGCCTCATTATCTATGACTAGGATAAACTCCTTAGGCAACAGAAAATGCCTCCAATGTCTTAATACTTGTACAACTGCATAAATTTCAACATCATAAGTAGAATACTTTGTTCTTACCTTATTAAAATTCTCACTTAAAATTTTATTGGCTTTCCTTCTTAACTCAGCATAGCACCAATTCCCACAAATGAAGCATCACAATCAACCTCAAACACTTTGTTAAAATCTGGTAATGCTAAAATTGGTCTTTCTATAATCTTCTTCTTCAAAAATTCAAAGATTTTTGTGGCTACTTTAGTCCATGCAAATTCCTTCCCTCTCATGCAATTTGTTATTAGTGTTATTGTAGGCTAGAATTGCACTCTTGTGGGAGAGTTTTTTAGGCTCTCTCACTCCCAACTACAATATTGGAAAAACCTTGGGTTGTGGGTATCATGTAGTAAGGTTGAACCTCTGGAGAAGGTCGGCTTCCTCTTGGTAGATCACCTAAAACTAAAGCTAAAATAATTCTCCATGGGGAAAAGGGTAAGAAAGGGGATAAGGGTTCCTAAGAAAGCTAACCAAGTGATGCACCAAAATAAAATGGGAAAGTCCCATAAGCTTAAACACACACTAGTTTTATAGAGGACAATACTAACTTACACAACCTCAAGATCAAGTTGGTTGCATTAATATTTCATGGAAGAGGTTAAAGAAGCAATGAATTCAAATAAAGAGGAGTTATAAGACTCACTAAAATTTCACATCAGTAGTGGAAAGAGCACTCAACTAGACCTATATACAACATTGAAAAAAATCCCTAAACAAGGTCAGAAAGGAGGACCATAGACGAGGAAGAAACTCTTTCACACAATGCCATAGTGCACAACTCAATAGACACAAATCCAAGGAATGAGATAGGCAAATAAAATCCTTTATTGCATCAAGAGGTAGTTCTTAAAAGTGCTTGGTAGGGTCAAACCTAATCAAGTTGAGCATATTTTACAATATCTTGAAGAGTGTCCTATCTTCCAAAGAGATGGAGAAGTTTTTAAAAAACTAAGAACCTCTCAAAATGGAAAAACATGAGATATATATAGAGAAAGGGAAGAGAGAAATAAAAGGCTTGCATGGGAGAATAGAGAAAGGGGTCATAAATGGTTGCAACCACCACTATGTCCTTAAACTCTTTTACATTTAGAGCATGCAACTACCTTGACTGTGAAATAAATCATCCAAGATCACCACAAATCTCTTGGAGCCCCTCATTGATTAGCAAACATGATAAAAGACAAGAACTTCTCTAAGAACGTCTTTAATTCTTAAGCTACTATTTATAATTACCCACTCTTCACCTTTCATTCCCATGCCATATTTCACTTGTATTGCACGTATAAAGACAAAACCCCTATAACTCTGAATCTGGACCAAGCCATGATACTTCTACATTGAATGACTATTTGTTCGAGATGACGGCCATGTCGAAGGATGAGGACCTCTCCATTAATTTCACCTACTAGTTCCTACCTTGAAACCTAGACCAGATCTTTCCATTAGATGGAAAACCAATCTAAGGACATTTATTTTCTTGTACCCATTTATGTCGATGTAAGTCCATAAAAATCTAAATGGCTACATGTAAGGGTTCAAATTTTGATGTTTACGGGCCCATCATGAGATATTTGAATCCTAATGGCTATTTTATGGGATTGAACTTTGACACTGGTGTGAACATCATCAATTCCTTCAGATTTTTTCTCTTCATCCATTTCCTACAAATAATATCTTCAAAAGAATTTCCTTAGGCCATTTACCCGAACTTATCTCTTTTGGCTATTTATTTTGGTCTTTTATTTTTGAACGTTTTGCTTAGACCCTTCAAAATTATTGAAATGGTCTTTCAAAAATTTTGAAATGGTCTTTGCCTTCTTGAAAAGAACCCTTCAACAAAGTTGTTTTAGAAAAAATGTCTGAAACAATCCCTTCGAAAAGATACCCTTGAAGAAAATTGCTTCGGACAAAATGTCTAAAATAACTCCCGACACTTAGACAAAAACCCCAAAAACAAAAACTCCAAAGGAATAAACACTTGGTGAAAAAGAGTCATAAAATAAAAGAAACACTTAGTCCCCATAAAGTCTAAAAGAATGAACAAGTAAAGACTTAGCTGAATAAAATATTTTGCACTTAGCTTCTGGCTTGCAGGCTTATCCTTGAACACTATTGATAGATCCTTAGAAAAACATGCTTGGATCCTCTCTATTTGAAAATGTTGGATCCATTTATAAGCCTTTGATCCACTACTTCATCAAACCATGCAAGAGCTTTATATGTGGGCCAAAAATATCTAACATATTTGGCAAATCTTAGGGAAACATGCCCATTATGCTTGAGAACCCAGAACACTTACCTTGTCTAATCCATTGGGCATGGAGTCATTAGCCTCTAAAAATGAGCTGGTCTAAATCTGGATGCAAGGCTGACCCTTTCTATAATTTCCTCTTGAAGCAATAAAGACAACACAAAAATAAGTTCCCAAAGCACTTAGGGAAATGAAAAACACAATAGAAAGGAAATGTGCACAAGGCACTTGGAGGAAAGCATGAAATCTATCCTAATATATACAAGGTTATAATTTACAAGTATCTCCCTCCTAGATCAAATGTGAAACTATGAGTATTATTCACTTGTAACAATCTAAGATGAAAAATACATTGCTTTGGAGGTACCAGAATTTGTGAACCAAGTAGCTTTATGGTCAATCCTTTTTATGTGCTCTCTAATGGATGAAATGGAACAGACATGTCTTCGATGTAGACATATTGTTCATGTCCTCCAAACTTGGTTCATGTTGTACTGTAGGGGATTTTTAAATCTTCTCATTTGATGGCTCAATTTTATTCTCTGAATCAACCACATGTGATGGCTCCTTTGAACTGGTGTTTGGTTTACTATCTAGACTTAAGTAGAAAATCTCTAAGTCATCCCAAAAGGCATCTTCCTCTTGGTCATTTGAGAAAATGACAAATTCAATTCAATATTTGCTTTGGTTGCTTTGAAAGGATCCATATGGTAGTTTTTCAATCCACCTAAGACCTAACATGTCATATTTTTGTGGCTTTGGATCTGACCATTCCCCCTCATTCTTGAAGACATCAATATTACTTTCAATGGATAATTCATCTTGAGATTGGTTAGCTTCTTCAACCTGATTGGCAAGTTCATCCTCATACTCTAGAAGAGGCATAAGATGGTTTATAACCTCTACCTGATCCATGGAGTCATGGTACAACTACTACCATACTTCATCTTGATCCTCTTGCTCATTCATGACCTCTCCAACATGGTCAGGTAACTGATTGACTATGTCAATCTCTAAACCTTGGTCATCTTCATCTGTAGCCACACTAAATGGAAGTTCTTGGGACTAAAAAAAATCCTCTTTTCTCTCAATTGTATCCTAAATACACAACTCTTTAAGTATGAAGGCATCAGTATTGCCTTTAGGCTCTAATTCATCAATGTCAAAGCCATGCCACAATAGTTGGTCTAAACCTAATTTCTCCTCCATCTTCTAGAATGGACTGCCTATCATGATTTCCTCATCATAGACACTTGTGTTGTCCTCTTTAGGCTCAATTTTTACTCTAAGCTCCTCCTCTATTCCTTAAAAAATAGGCTCTTCCTCTAAGAGGGAGATGGTGGGAGGGTGAAGGAGTTCATTTTGATTGCAACTTAAGAGAGTGTCTTTCCAACTAGGTAATTTGAGTGGTCTCTTTGATGGTCCTTGAGGGAGGGAGAAAGAGTCTTGTAACTCTTTTAGGGCAAGCTCATTGAGTTGAACTAACACCTCTTTTTTATATTCCTCAACCACTAACTCCTCCTCTTGAACTGGCTCTTGGATCACCACAACTGACACCTCTTCCTTCTTCTCTATACCTTTTTAAACTAATTTCCATGATGGAAATGTGTAGGGAATAGCCACCTTTTCTTCTTTTTGAATGAGTATAGGAGAGGGTGGTTTCACAAGAGACGACATGACATAATTAGGGTCAAAGGTGTAGGAGAAAATCCATAGTGGGATGGTTTCAAAATCTTGAGTGGGAATGAGCGTAGGGGTAGGAGAGGACAAACTAATTGGTTTGGGTTTGACATACTCATCCTCCCAATGAGTAAAGATATCCTCTATTAAGAGTATCCATTCCTTCATCTCTTGCTTCTCAACATGTGGATAGTCACCTTCTTCAATGGATGCCTACACACTCCAAAAATTATGCAAGAATATCCTTATCCCCTCCATGGCATGAATGGGGAATTCTTGTCCAAGTCCAACCTCCTTATTGATTTTCATGATTGTTCTCCCTTGGTCTAGTATTTCTTCTCTAATTTTTGACAAGGATGGACCTTGACATAATTGACTTAGGGGTTGATTTGAAACATTTGAAGGATGAGATTGAGGATCTTAGATGGGAGAGGACACATAGGACTGATTACATTAAGTCTGTTGACCTTCATAAGACATCAACACACTTTTCAAATTTTGGACTATGCTTCCCAACCAAACCTTATTGTCCTTCTCACAAACTTCCCATTGTTCATCCTCACAAGCTGACCACCTATTCTTTACCAACTAAAGAGAACTCTTTGCCTTTTGTAGAACATAAATAGGGATGAATGATTAAAGTTATAAACCCATACCAATCTCCCTTATCAACTCAATATAATCTGATAATGCTTGCTTGAATCCTGACAAGGATGTAACAAGATAAACATAGTATTGACAAGGGGAATTAGCAAACTAGTTTGAATGCAAAGGAGACTATTCTTGGTCATACGCAGGAGTGGGAGGGAATTAAAGGCCATAATAGGGTTGATAGGTTGTTTGAGGGCCACTTGGGGGGAACACATAAACATTATTAGCTTGATAAGTATGATGTTGAGGTAGAGAATAAGCATATCAATCAAAAGATGGTTAATTATACATACCAAATAATGATGATTAGGCACTTGGAATTATCATACTAGTTGATGAATACTTAGAGTCACCATTGGTGTTTGCACACATTCCTCCAAAGGCTAATTAGATGAAGAGAACACCAAAACTCTTCACTCAGTGAACAACATAGTCCCATCGGGCATGTCAGAAATTGTTGTAGGCTAGAATTTCACCCTTATGGTAGATTTTTTTAGGATTTATCACTCCCATCTACAATATTTTAATAACCTCAAGCTATGGGTATCTTGTAGTGAAGTTAAACCTCTAGAAAAGGTCAGCTTCCTCTTGGTAGATCACCTAAAACTAAAGCTAAACTAATGCTCCATGGGGAAAAGGGTTAGAAAGGTGATAAGGGATCCTAAAAAAGATTACCAGATGATGCACTAAAATAAAATGTGAAACTCCCATAAGCTTAAACCCACATTAGTTCTATAGAGAATAATACTGACTTACACAACCTCAAGATCAAGCTAGTTGCATTAATAGTTCATGGAGGAGGTTTAGGAATAAATGAATGAAAACAAAGAGGAGTTATAAGACTCACCAAAATTTCAAATCAATGGCATAAATATTACTCAAACAAACCTACAAAAAGTGCTTAAAAATTCCCTAAACAAGGTCAAAAAGGAGGACCATAGATGAGGAATATTCTCCTTCACACAATGTCATAGTGGACAACTCAATAGACACAAATCCAAGGCAAGAGATAGGCAAATAAAATACTTTTTTTACATCAAGAGGTAGTTATTACAAATGTTTGGTAGAGTCGAGCCTAATCAAGCTGAGCATATTTTTCAATATCTCAAAGAGTGTCCCATCTCCCAGAGAGATGGAAAAGTTTTTAAAAATTTGAGAACCTCTCAAAATGGAAAAACATGATACATATATAGAGAGAGAAAGGGGAGAGAGAAATAAAGGGATTGCATGGGAGAATGGAGAAAGGCATCATAAATGGTTGTAACCACCACTATGTCATTGACCTCTTTTGCATTCAGAGTGTGCAACTACCTTGACCATGAAATAAACCTTCCAAGATCACCGCAAATCTCCTCGAGCTCCTCATTGATTATCAAACATGCTAGAAGATAAGAACTTATCTAAGAATGTCTTTAATGCTCGAGCTACCTTTTCTAATCACCTAATCTTCACCTTTCATTTCCATGCCATCTTTCATTTGTCTTGCACATATAAGGACAAAACCCCCATAACTCTGAATCTGGACTAAGCCATGTTGCTTCTGCATTAAATGACTATTTATTGGAGATGATGGCCATGTCAAAGGACAAGGACTTCTCCATTAATTTCACCCACCAACTCCTACCTTGAAACCTAGACCAGATCTTTCTTATAGATGGAAAATCAATCTAAGGACATTGGTTTTCCTATGCCCATTTATGTTGATATAAGTTGATACAAATCCAAATGACTACTTGTAGGGGTTTAGATTTTGATGTTTATAGGCCTGTAATGGAATATTTGAATCCCAACAGCTATTTTATGGGCTTGAAATTTGACACTAGCATGAACGTCATCAATTCCTTCAATTTATTTTTCTTCTACCATTTCTTGTGGACAATTCCTTCAGAAGAACTTCCTTGGGCTATTTTCCCAAACTTATCTCTTCTGGATATTTGTTTCAACCTTTTATTTTTAGACTTTTTGCTTGGACCCTTGGGAACTTTGAAAATGGACCTTTTAGAATTCTTGAAATGGTCTTTCAAAACTCTTGAAATGGTCTTTTCCTTCTTGAAAAGAACCCTTCAACAAAGTTATTTCGGATAAAATGTCTGAGACTATCCCTTCAAAAAGATATCCTTCAAAAAAATTGCTTTGAACAAAATGTCTAAAACAATTCCAGACACTTAGACAAAAACCGTAAAAAAAAAACCTCTAAAAGAATAAAAACTTGGTGAAAAAGAATCCTGAAAGAAAAGAAACACTTAGTCCCCACAAAATCTGAAAGAATAAACAAGTAAAGACTTAGGTGAATAAAAGATTTTGCACTTAGCTTCTGGCTTGCAAGCTTATCCTTGAACACTGCTATTGGATCCTTAGAAAACCTTGCTTGGATCTTCTCTATTTGTAAATGTTGGATCAATTTCTAAGTCTTTGATCCACTGCTTCATCAAACCATGCAAGAGCTTTATATGTGGGCTAAAAAGGGCCAACAGGTGCCACAATACTACTATAATTTTTAATAATTTTTTAAAAAAGTTACTAAACCATGGAAACATTTTACCTCTATAATGATTTTTGGAATAGGCCACTCAATAATTGCCTTTATCTTTTTTTCATCTATTCTCACACCATCTGCTAAAACTACAAATCCCAAAAATACCAAATTGTTTTGCATAAACCTGTATTTCTTCAAATTTGCATATAATTTTTCATTTATTAACAAATTAAGCACCATTATTAAATGTTGTAATTGTTATTATTTAGTCTTACTGAATATCAAAATATATTTAAAATAAACAACCATGAACTTACCAATATATTCTCGTAACACTATATTCATCACCCTCATAAAATGTGTTAGGTGCATTCGATAATCTGAATGGCATTGCCATCCACTCATATAATCCATCCTTAGTCTTGAATGTAGTTTTCCACTCATCTCCTTCATGAAAATGAATCCAATAATAACCACTCAGATCAATCTTGGTAAAATATTTTACTCCTACAAGTACATCCATCATATCATCTAAATGAGGTATAGGAAACTTATACTTGATTGTAATTTTATTTATTGCTCTACTATCCACACACATTATCCATCCTCCATATTTTTTTGGAGTTATCAATGTTGGCGTTACACATGGACTCATACTCTCCCTTATCACCTTATTTCTTAGCTATTTAGTAACCTATTTATCTAATTTTGCATGTTTTGTTGGACTCATCCTATAAGCTACTTGATTGGGTATAATTGATCCTAGAATCAAATTAGTATGATGCTAAATATATCTCTTTGGTAGTAAACCATCTAGTAACTCATCTGGCATAACATTTGCATATTCTTTCAACACTCTTGCTACTTTTGTTGGTATTTGAACCATTTTTGTGTCTTCATTCTTTGCTACTAATACATAACAACCTGCTACCTTCATATCCTGGATAAATTCTTTAGTAAATGGCATGTTTTCTATCTTCTCTTCATCTTTAAGTGGTAAAAAAACTACCTTTGTACCACCTTTCCAAAAAGTGTATGTGTTCTTTGCTCCATCATGAATTACTTTTCTGTCAAATTGCCATGGTCTTCCTAAGAAAATAGACATGCATCCATCAGAATAACATCACATCATATTTCATCATTATAATTTTTTCCTATATGAAACTTAATTAAGCACCTTTTATCTATTTTAACCTCATTCCCTTTCTTAAACTATGAAATCTAATAAGGATTGGGATGCTTTTCACATTGCATATTTAGTTTCTCTATTATTTCTTTAGAAACCATATTTTCATAACTAACACCATCTATAATCACTTTGCATACCTTTCTACCCAAAGTACATCTTGTTAAAAAATATTTGATTATATCCATGCATCACCACCTTATTTATTTTTCACTTGTTCCTTCCTTAGAATGATCATGGTTCTTTTCATCATGATATTCTCTCCAACATCTACTAGTGCAACTTCAGTATTTTGTTCTTATATCTCAGCCTCAACTAGATTCACTCTTGGATGATCTTCTTGCCTCCTTTCTTGATCTTCATAATGTGGACACTTAGATGCTCTATGACTTTATTATCCACATCCATAATAGACATAATATTTACACTGATTTGGAAACCATCCTCTAGCACCACCATAACCTTGTTCTCTCTGAAATCCTCTTCCTTTTTGTTGGTATTGAAACCCTTGCCTATTGTCATCTTGCCATTATGTACCACGTGATGATTCACCAATATTATTATTAGACCCACCACTGGTGGTATTAAACCTACCTTGTCCCCTTATTGGAGGGTATCCACCTCTTCTTGGGCCAAGAGAAGTTCTTCTAAAATTATGTCTATTTTATTTTTCTTCTGCCTTCAAAGCTAATTGATAATCCTCCTCTATGCAAAGTATTCTATGCATGCTTAATTCATCTTGAATATAAAATTTCAAACCATTTACATACCTTGTATCCATCTTCTCTTTTGTTTCATCACGATTCACTCATATGGAAAGCTTAAAAAAATCATCTATATACTCTTGTTTACTATGATCTTTTTGCCTCATATTTTGAAATCTTCTGTATAGGGTTTGTGCATAATCCACAAGAAGAAATTTCTCCCTCAGTTTCTTCTCCATCTTTTTCCATGTATTAATCTTCTCTTTAACTTTTCAATAACTCTCTTTCTTCAGGTGATCCCACCAAATCATTGCATGACCTTTAAACTTCATGCATGCAAACTTTACTTTCTTATCTTCTTTCATAGTCTTTCACTCGAAGAATTTCTCCATGCTATTCATCCAATATATCAACTCCTCTAGTTTTAAACTACCTCCATAATCTATAAAATCAATGTTGATTCCTTCATTTCTTCCTTTTAAAGCCTGAACCATCCTCTCTTCCACTGATGGTAGTTGTTCTTCTTCTTCTTCTTGTTAAATTTATTCATCAACTTCATCACCACCTTGTCTTGTGATTTGATTTGTGATAAATTTTGTTAATTATTACACTTGATTCTATAGCTCTTGTATAGTCTGGTTCATATTTGAAATAACTCCTCATCCTCTCACCATGTCTTACTCCTCCAAGATTCAAACCTGGCTCTAATATTCGATAATGAAAATAAAAACTATCAAGACAATAAATTATCAATAGGCAAAGCTTATAAAAATAATAACTTGTGTTGATTCCTATTTAATGACTTGAAATAATTACAACCCAAACCATGCTTATATAATCCTCAACTCAGAATTTAGAGTTGACATGTAAAAATTCAAAAAAACTAAAATTTTAAAAAAAATGTCTATTTTTACTAGCTGCTATTTATAGTAAGTTTTGCATGCAAGTGCATGTAACTCTAAAAATCTCTTGTAATATCCTAAATTCTAAAATTAACTTATCAAATGAAATTCAACTGAATTTGGCATCCCGACCTAAAAATATACAATTTTTTAAAATAGGCCAAAAAAATCATTAAATGGTAATTTTGAACCCTCAAATGATCACGTATGGCCTCCAAAAATATAAAAATAAACTCTAAGTAGATAGGGCATCTTATGAAATTTTCATCAAACTTTTTTAGATGGTCATTTTAGCATGTGGAAGAGATCAAAGGGAGATACGGCTTAAAATTTATGGCCTCTGAAAGATTGGCCTATTGTTTCTACATCAAGATCTAATCTTCAATCCTTGTCTTTAGACTACTCTTACTCTCCTGAGACTAAAAGGTGATCCCCCCTCCCTCTCCATATACATATCTAGGCCATTAAAGGATTAAATTTTATACCCTAATCAGATAGATTAGTAGCTCAAAGAGATATTGTCTAATTGTTTGGTGGGATTTAGAGATTTTTATGGTGATTCATGCCCAAACTAGGGAGAGAGAGTGTATCCAGATCCCATGCCATAATAAATAGGTAGGCAATCAATAAAAGGGTGGTATGAAACTATGTTACTTATATATATATTACAGTTTGGGTACTTAAGAATCCCAATCCTAGAGTTGAGAATCCCATTCTATATCTATATAGATAGGGTGACCTTAGACTAGTAGAGAATCCCAATCCCAACCCCATAGTTGAGTTCTCATTTTCTCTATGTGATTGAGAGTCTATCCATAGTAGATAGATAGATAGGTGGTCACCAATCTAGTAGAGTGTGTTTTCCAACCCAACTCAATCTATACCCAACCTGATCTATACTCAACTTGAAATATGAAGGTAAGAAAGATCATATGCCTTAATCCAATGTATCATGGATGGGATACTTAGATCTTGGGAAGGGTCGGTGGGCTCTAAAGGCCAAATCAAGGCCCTATTGTACTCTGATTATGCCTTGGTCCCCAATATAGTAAATTAATGGATATCATAGGAATGGGAGCCTACCATAGATATAGGGGGGCACCATTATGAAGGTTGTATCTATATCTCAATATTTACCTAACCAATAAGGTAAGATAATCTTACCCTGCCTACTTCATCTATGCCAATGAGTAAGGCAAGGTAAACTTGCCTTCTCAATATCTAGCTTTGTTTCACCCAATAGCATATCAAGGAAATGATGGAGTTATTACTGATGATGAGGGTGATGAAGGATAAAAATGAATTGATTATGAATGATGAGGGATGTTGAGGGTCAATGAGGGGGTGATTAGGGATGATGAGAGAGTGATTAAGGATAATGAGAAATAATGAGGGTTGATGAGGGACTGATTAGGACTGATGAGGGCCAATTAGGGATTGGTTTAAGATGATGAGGGAAGAAGAGGGATGATGAGGGAGCAATTAGGGATGACAAGGGATGATGATAAAGTGATTATGGATGATGAGGGAAGATGATAGAGTGATTATGGATGATCAGGGATAACGAGGGTTGATTAGAGATTATTTAAAGATGATGATGGACAATGAGGGTTGATGAGTTTGTGATTATGGACTATGAGGGATGATGAAGTCTGATGAGGGAGTGATTAAGGATGAGGAGGGATGATGAGGGTCAATGAGGTAGTGATTAGGGATGATGAGGGGTGTTGAGGGATGATGATAGATTAATTAGGGATTATGAGAGTCAATGAATGAGGTTTGATGAGGGAGTGATTATGGATTATTAGATATGATGAGGAATGATGAGGTTGTCAGGGGGATCTAGCTCTACCAATTAGAGCACATATGATTACTTCTCGTATTAGCAATTAAACACAGAATTATACCAGAATGATAAAGTAGCTAGAAACTTGAGACAGCAAAGAATTTGAGAGACAATACACACTCTTGTATTAAATATTACTAGAAGGAAATACAATAAGGAAGATGCCACTTCTTCCTCCACCTTAAAGGCTTGCCACACCTCAAGACCTTCTTCCCTCTCTCTCTTGCTCAACACAACAACTCTAAAGCCTGAGTTGATATCCCTCCTTGAATGCTTCAGCTGATCTCCTTGACCTTGCTAGCTTCAATGCTTTTACTTGCCTTCTTGGTTATTACAATACATGCCTTATGGGTCTTTAAATAGGATCCCATGCTTACAAAAATAGAACTCTAGTTACAATATTTAGACACACAGCTCGTGACTATAATTAGTCGTTTAACATGCAAACACTCACTTCACTTAACTGACTGTTCGTCAACAGCAGTTCTAGAAATACACAGGCGACCAACGCTGGTCCCTGCTTGTCTGGTGCTACCGATGTCGACCGACTGCCTGTCGTCACCGGTCTCCTTCTCCACTGCATCTGATCGACGTCGGTCATACTGCCGACACCGGTGCATCTAGTTCTTCAGCATCCTTCCTTGTTTCTGCAAATAGTTGAAGCTTTTAGCTCCACACCTTAAGAATCTCCCACTTAAAGATAAATAGCTTCAACTTGTACCTGTACCTGTACACCATCTATTTTGTTCCTTAGGCTCTGTATCCCTCTTCAATGTCACTCTTGAAGACCAACCACCACGCAAACGTGTGATGCAATACCTGTATCTTATGCCACAAGAATTTTGCTGCTCCCAAATTCTTCATGACATACTTCTGAACCAACTCTACCCTTAGCTCAGAAAACTCCCTGTATATGAAACTCTGCAACAAGTAACACAATACAGTAATAGGATAATGTAGCTAATATTATCCAACCTGGTAAAGATAGAATACAATGGTTAAACCTCCATTGCCTGCAGCCTAAACAAGACCATATACCATAGCCTTCTGTCTCATGTGTCCATCCACTCTCTTCTCTGAAACGGGAATCCATCCCTCTATCCAGTGCTTCCTTCCAGCTGACAACACTACCAACAAATACCTGTTTGGTTCTCCAAGGACTCACACTCCTCATCCATGCCAAGCTCCCACTATTTCTGGATTCTACCTGCATTGTTTCTTCCATCTTCCTAGTTCATGACTATCAGTAAGCAATATAAAGAAGGTGAACAATGAATATGAGGTTCACATACCTTTCCTGACCTCCACATGGGTGTTTGAGACTTATTAATTCACCCAACATCCATTCCAGTGACCAATATCGGCCATCTCCCAGTTTGCTCCCGACCGATGTCAGTTCCCTGCACTGACCCTGACTACCAACGTCATTTCCCTGGCTGATGCTGGTGTCCCCCCTGTCGACGTCGGTCCTTATGACCGACGTTGGACTTCTCCTGCCCAACCTACCGACCCTACTGGTCTACACATGACCGATGTCGGTATCTGGATGACTGACGTCAGTGCCAAGCGACCGACATCGGTGTCTGTGTGTTCCTGTAAGTGATGAAATTTTCATCCGTGAGCTCTTCTTGGATCAAACCTCTGTCCATGCTGCCCTACTCAGATTTATTCAGCCCCTGTGACTGATCTCTATCCTTCATCTCCTCCGTAAACACCAAGGCTTCTTTGTTCCTGTCAAAAGCATCAAATTTCCTCTTTCTGCAATGAACTCTATCTATTCTTTCCGAATTTGAACACATACCTTTTGAATCAAGAACTTCCATTCCCTTCTTATTCATGTGACCAAGCCTATTAGGCCACATCTTCGAATCTACTCTAGAAGTAGAATCAGTAATACAAGTAGGTAGATAAAGAGTACCTACTTTCTTACCTCTTGCTAGAACAAGTGCTCCCTTGGTAACCTTCCAAGAATCCGTTGTGAGGGTTATTGTGCATCCCTCATCTCCCAACCTTCCTACAGAAATCAGACTCTGCTTCAGAATTGGAACATGCATAACCTCTTTCAACACCCATGTGTTGTCAATCTGCAATCTCAGCTACACTTTCCCTTTGCCAACTATCTGACAAGGCGTACCATCCCCTAAATAGAGCACTCCAAAGTCTCCATGTTCATACTCATAGAATAAATCTCTGTTTGGGGATGCATGAAAAGATGAACTAGAATCTAAAATCCATGATCCTACCTGACTATCCGAAGAAAGTATGAGAGCGTCCTGCATCACAATATTTGCATCCTTTGCTTCTTCCATACCTGCATGTTGGTTCTCTTTATCTCTCAACCAACACTCCTTTGTATGTCCTTTCTTTCCACAAAACTAGCAGGTAATACCTTTGGACTCGGATCTCCTTCCCGACCTTGATTTCCCTTGCTCAACCTTTTCCCTTTGCCATCCCCTACTTTTTGCACTTAGAGCATTCCCTGATGATTCACCTGTGCTTCTCCTGCATATTTCCTCATTCAAGATCACACTCACAACATCATCAACTTTTAAGATTTTAGAAGCAGATGCAGAATTACTTACTGCCATAACCAAACCGTCCCAACTTTCAGGCAAAGAACATAAAATCAAGAGAGCCTTTACCTCATCATCAAAAACAATATTGACTGAAGCCAATTGGTTTACCAAACCATGGAAATCACTGAGATGAGTATGTACCGATCCACCTTCCTGCATTTGCAAAGTAAATAGCTGCTTCATAAGATATACCTTATTAGAAGCTGAGGGCTTTTCGTATAAATTTGCCAAGGACTTTATCAACTCTTCCGTTGTCTTGCACTGTGATAAGCTAGAAATCACAGATGATGCAAGGCTCAACCTTATGGAACCGAGAGCCTTTCGATCAAGAACGTTCCATTCTTCATCCTTCATATCTGTGGGCTTGCATGCAACCCCACCCAACGGTAAGTACAAATCCTTCTGATACGGATAGTCCTCAATCTGCATCCTCCAATGTTGATAATTCTTGCCGTTAAACTTCTCCATTCGTAGCCTACTTTCTTCTGCCATTGCTGAACTCCCACTCAATCAGAAAACCCTGTGAATGACCTGTAATCAAAAACAATACCCTGCTTCCTGCAAACCGTAGCTCTGATACCACTTGTCAGGGGGATCTAGCTCTACCAATTAGAGCACATATGATTACTTCTCGTATTAGCAATTAAACATGGAATTATACCAGAATGATAAAGTAGCTAGAAACTTGAGACAGCAAAGAATTTGAGAGACAATACACACTCTTGTATTAAATATTACTAGAAGAAAATACAATAAGGAAGATGCCACTTCTTCCTCCACCTCAAAGGCTTGCCACACCTCAAGACCTTCTTCCCTCTCTCTCTTGCTCAACACAACAACTCTAAAGCCTGAGTTGCTATCCCTCCTTGAATGCTTCAGCTGATCTCCTTGACCTTGCTAGCTTCAATGCTTTTACTTGCCTTCTTGGTTATTACAATACATGCCTTATGGGTCTTTAAATAGGATCCCATGCTTACAAAAATAGAACTCTAGTTACAATATTTAGACACGCAACTCGTGACTATAATTAGTCATTTAACATGCAAACACTCGCTTCACTTAACTGACTGTTCGTCAACAGCAGTTCTAGAAATACACAGGCGACCGACGTCGGTCCCTGCTTGTTTGGTGCTGCCGACGTCGGTCGACTGTCTGCCGTCGCCGGTCTCCTTCTCCACTGCATCTGATCGACGTCAGTCATACTGCCGACGCCGGTGCATCTGGTTCTTCAGCATCCTTCCTTGTGTCTGCAAATAGTTGAAGCTTTTAGCTCCACACCTTAACAGAGGTATAATGAGAGAGTAACTAAGCATGATGAGGGTTGATGAGGGAGTGATTAGTGATGATGACAACTAATAAGGGAGTGATTAGGGATGATGAGGGAAAATGAGGTTCAATGAGGGAGTGACTAAGGATGATGAGGGATGATGAGGACTGATGATAGTGTGATTATGGATGATGAGGGATAATGAGAGACAATGAGAGATGATGAGGGTTGATGGAGTGATTAGGGATGATGAGGGCTGATGAGGGAGTGATTAGGGTTGATGAGGAATGGTTAGGGATGATGGGGGCTAATGAGAGAGTGATGGAACAAAAAGAATGGTGTTTTGATTCCTTCTATTCCAATTAGAGTGTAATAGGGTGATTAGCCTCATTCATGTCCAATAGATTAGGTAGGGCCGTGATGGATTACTCTAGGAAGATTTTCATATTATTTCCATGGTTGAAATAAGATATTATCGAGTTGATCATGTTATTTAATTAATAAGCATTAGAGTATTGACTATGGAGTGACTCACTTATATCTATCTCTCTTCCACCTCTTTACTAGTGAAATAATATCTATGGGTCTACACTGACGTTGGGGTGTAAAAGTGATCCAAAGGTTTAGTCCACAACCCAACTCTTCCTTTACCTTTACTTTAATAGATTATATATGTCCCCAAATCTAGATAGTTAATAGTGAAAATAAAAAAGTAAATGTGAATTTTTTTTAGTTTTGTCAAGGGTCGGACATATCAGTCAAGATAAGTTGATGCATCATATTACGTATATGTTGCATCCATGTTAGCATAGGACCTATCTCTATCACTCATCCTTGTCCTATCTCAACTAATCCATATCCAATCCCCTATTTATATATGGTTCCCTATCTCTATCTCGATTAGTGACATATATACCTAAGCTTAGAGCTTAATAAGTCAAATATTTAGTTAGTTTCCAATCATAAAATTCTAAAAACTAAGTATTGACTAAAATAGATTTTGAAAAAAATAACTTCTAAATGGTAGCTCTTACAACTTTGAAATTGATTTCTGAAGATGCAAAATGGCCCTAATTTTTTATATTTAGTATATAAATTAAATATAAAATTATAATTCTTATGCTTTAAATTTATTTTACTAAATATCTGCAACACAAACAAGCAAAATCTACTAAAAAATATATATAAATCAAAGGGTGTATACCCTTTCCTTCATTTTTTTCACCTTTAACTATTCACTCCAAAAAATGTGTTTCAAAGGGAATACACCCTTTACTAAAAAGGGTGTATGTTATTTAGGCTTGGGACCAAGCCAATTCTAATTTTCTATGTTTTTTTTTTAAAGGTGTATGCCCTTTGTAAAATAGGTTGTGTTTTCTATTTTTCATGTTTTTTGTCCCCTAAATTTGTGCATTCACCTGATAAACAAATAATATTTGCATCGTTGATATGGACATCATTGAAATCAATATCAGAACGATCGATAATCTTCAAATCATTCACATTGCATCTACTCCTAAGCCTAAGGAGCAAAAAAGTCTTGGGGTCCTCTCGAGAGAATTTTCAAGTCTTTGTAACATATAGAATAAAAATGGTGTGTGACTGTGAGTCCCAATTTTTGGTGTCCAAATAATTATACCTCCTTTCACAATCTTTTCATTTATCCAAATCTTATACACTACCATCCAATCAGATCCTTAACATACTTTAACCTCCCAAGCGACATTATCATTCGTAGGGGTTACAGAGACACTTGGTCAATATGTCCAAAGGAATCCAAATCAATAATCAATTAATATCAAAATAACATCAATAGAACCAACATCAACAACATGATCTTAGCAACAATGATACCTAGAACATGTATCGACTGAAGATCACAAGGTGTCAACATCATGCATCTAATATGCCTCCAATAAATTGAGATGTCATAAAAAAATCAAATGAAAAAAAAAACATTCATCCAATGGTGAAAACTATTTTTTTGGCTCCTTGGGAAAATATGATGATTAAAACTAGTTTTCATCATCATTCATAGAACACATTATCTACAAGTATCTCATGTTGCATACCTCGCATACATGGGGACAAGCCTTACTTCATCCAAGCCATCATACCTATCATATGCCATCATACTCGTCGTCCTCATACCCTTTTCCCATTTTGACCTTGGTCAAGTTGTGTGTATAACCACGCTTTGGAAAACATTCAATATGACAACATCTCTTCATCATATTATAGCATCATGTTCAGAATGACTAAAAGGAAGAATAATCAAGTTTAGAAAGAGAGTTTGAGTTGAACAAGGCAAGGGGCATCTAATCGACTGCACAATATGACCCTTAAGGAGCCTATCTTAAGCAGTCATCTGTCTCATTCCTCCCCCCATGACCCCTCAAGGTGGTATCACCCATTCTAATTTTCATTGACTTACTAACACATTCTTCCACTTCTTTGAAATGCCATTACTTCTTCTAGTCTTAATGTCCTTTCAAAGAGGGGCAAAATGTAGACATGTAAAAAAAATTGCTTCATCACTCGCTTATAATTTTATCATTAATAATATTAATACTATAATTTTTAATCATTCTAACACTCCACCAACATCCCCTTTATATTTTATTTCATCGCCTAACCTTATGCTTCCCCATGTCACCCTTTACTCCAATTAATTATCTATTTAGCATCCTATTGAATCATTAATCAAATCCACATAACATGTAAGGAATTTTATATTCCTTAACACCTACCTCCAACTACCACCACTAAGGATCCTAAAAATCACCTTTTTAATCCTAATCCAATTCCTTCCTAATCCCTCATTTATTATCCTAACCACCGACATAAATTTATAGTCTACCACCTTAAGCTCCACACCATGCTTTGAGATCCTCACCACCTTCTCTAGATATTTCTTAGGAATTTTTTATTTTTATTCCCAACTACCAAATCCTCTCATCAATCCTACACCAATGGTATCAATCCTCCATGCTACAAAACTAGACCTTCATTCGTCCATAAAGCTCCTATAAATTGAGCTACACCCCCATACAAACTATCTTTAGAACTTTGAATCCTTGAGTCTTGATGCTTTGTCATCCTTGCATTCAAGATATCCATCAACCATTTCCAATAAATCAAGCATCCTTAGCCTAAGTGTTGTCAAAACACAGAGCCAAGAAAGAGCAATCAAACATCCTACATCAAGCAATAATCCATCAATTACTTGGAGCAATCCACAACAAGGAGGAGGTATTCAATTGCATATTTAGGGTATAAAATCCATTATTTGTGTTTTATTTAATTTGCATTTCATTTTCCTTCTTCTTAGCTCCAATATGAGGTAGTTTTGTTTATGCTAGGGAGAGGCTATGTATGGAGTCATCATGCTTTTCTAATATAACCCCTAGAATCCTAAATTAAGCTTACAATAATAATATAAACAATCCCATGTAAGAAACCACTCTTCTTCTTTTCTATTTTTTGGTTTGTTATGTCAAAAGATATTTTCTAATGAGAGTAAGGGAGTGTAATCAAGCACGATGTTCACAATTATGTTCGACTTTAAATTTGACATCCATTTGATTATCGCAAGTTTCAACATTGAATTTGATGTCAATTTGATTATCACATGGAAATTTCAAGCTTAAATTTGACATTCATTCGACCATTGCGTTGAAATTCCAACCTTAAATTTTATGTCCATTTGATCATTTGATCATAATTTAAAAGTTAAATTTAGTTGTTGTTTTTTAACGGAATAATTAATTGAAAAATTGTAATATTTTGGCTATACAATGGAGTTTGGAGTCTTTTTTTTTCCTTTGTAATTTTTACTTTTGACCTTGACACATTGGCGAAGTTAAAATCGATGCTAGTTGTCACATGTCTAAAGAATTGACAAAAAATTAAAAAATAAAATTATTAATCAATGTGATATATAAAAAAACTAAAATAAAAATCTTGAGATAAATATTTATCGACATATTTAGAATAAATATTTTTAAACTATTCATTGTTAATGAAAAATTGTACATAAAACATATCTATCATAATGATTTTTAATTCAAATCCACGGTCTTTCCAACTTGATTTATGATTATTTTTATTACTTTGAAAAATAAATACGTAAGGTGATATGCAAAATGATGATTAGTATGCAAGAGCTCTCATTGTAATATTTTTTGATATGGGTATCTTAACATAATGTCATTGTCACGGGGATTGCCAAAGAAAATTGTTGGAAATTTCATTTTTTTCGAATGATTGTTTTTGAAAATACCAAGAAGACGGTTTCCTTCAGTTGGTGTTATTAAAATAACTTGACTTCCAATTTAGCAATACATGTTGAGTTTACAAAACTATGTACCAAAGTGTCATTACACTTGTTTCCATCTATGTCAGAAGATAGATTATTTTCATTATTACTATCAATTTTAGATTCGTTTGTCATTCTATAGCTATTTTCATTATCTATAACATTAGTGGATATGAACAGTTTCCAATCAGAGTTAATGTGCACATTATGAGTAACGTACAATTTTTGTGTACATAGTTGTTGTAATGCCTCTACAATAAATTTGGAATGAACTCTTCCTTCTTGATATGCATTTTTGTATTCATAATTGTCTTTTAAAAGCTATTGCAATTGTATCTACGGGTCAAGGTAATACTTTCTGAATTTTATCAACACTTGGTGGGCATTGATAATTGGCCTTGTTAAGCCAATTTGTGGTTTGTTGTATCTTAAGTTTTTTATTTGAGCAAATGCAATTCTAAGTGCAATGAATCTTTTTTTAAGATTTGATATCACACATACAAATTGTAAATACTTTTTCAATTTAATATTAACAGGGGTTACAAATGCAAAGAAGTTTTCTATTTCTCAATGATTGATTGCAATTTGCACATTTTTTTTTAAAGAATGGCTTTGTTGCTTGGCATTAATTATTTGCATGTATCATTTTTAGACTGATTAACAAGCTTCATTTTGTGTTTAAATTGTAATTGGTTGCAAATAGCACAAACATGTATGGGTGTGTCTATAACTTTTTAGTTGAATTTTTTTATTATTGTTAATCTTAATAGTTTTTCTTTAATTTTTTTTTGTTACATGCCAAGTTCTTCAATAGATGTAATGAGATGACATGGACATGTAGCAATGGTTGTGTATTAAAAATACAGTGTCAAATTGTAGCTTTATACCCTTCTCTATTGTTATTGAAATATAGTTGTAATGTCCCTTACTAATGGGCTCACTAAAAACACTGGTTTTATACTAAGAAATTTTGTTAAACACTTTACGGAATATCAGAAATTACATTGCATTAAGAAATTTGTCAAAAATATCACTGAATACAGCTTTGTAATTTCGTCAAATAGTTTGCAATCAGTCTCATTGATTTACTTCCATGAGAATTGTAAAATTTCTGAAAAAAAGTACAGTGTTTATTTTAATATAGCTATGGCTATTTCAGCGTTACAAAAAATCAGACAAATATACAAAGAACCTGTTGCATAAAAATAGACCCTGTTGTTTATTGTAAAAATCTGACCTTATTGCTGTAGCAGTTTGCTGCCCAAAACTTGCTGCCAAAACTTGATCAGTGGATGTGCCAAAATGCCACATGGGTACAGTTCATACGGCTCCGTACGGATACAGTCCGTACAATACGGACTGGTACGGACTGATCTTTCTTTGCTTCTATAGTTGCGGCCTGGGTCTGAAGATGATGTCGCTCAGCTAGGCGCTCTTTATAGAATTTTCCAAAAGAAATAATTTGCCCTCCTTGGACTGGCGCGCCGTACAATTACTGGGGTTGCTAAAAAGCTCTGTTGTTTGTACGGACTTGCAGGTACAGGCCGTACCTGTACGGAATGTAGCCAAATGGGTCCCTGTTAATAAGCTATAAATATTTTCATCCCTTCAATGGATTTTTAAACTAGTAAAATCGAACCTGTATGTTTGGCATGAAATAGCTAGATGCTATCTCCAATGTGCAACCCTTCGAAAGATCTCTCACTTCCTCAGTTATGCAAATCGCTTGAGAGGTATCGTTCTCAAGGATTAATCTGAGAATATGCAGACTCTGGAGTCTCCAAATGCTCGAGAAGATGCAATGATCAATAAAAATGAACTGGATATCAAATGAGAGACCCATGAGGTCTATTTAAGCACTTTTCAAAAATTTCAGAAGTTTCCGTAATACATCTTGGTAAAACATCATTATACTTTTTAAATAAAAAGTAATTTAATAAAATAAAAAGTGCACCTAGATTTAAAAACATAACATTTGACCCCAAATAAATATCTCCCGAAGCATAGTGAGCCATCAAATCGCAAAAATGACTCTCTCACCTCCTTCATCTGCCTACGAGAGTCTGGGATAGGCAAATCTACATAGAATATCATGTCGCACTAGAGAGGGGACATGACAATAGTTTACGTGTTTTGTTGTTTTTTCATGTGGAATGTTCTTTATTCGGCAATTAACAATAGCATCATCATATGCTTCAGTATGTTCTTACATTATTAATGGTTCATAATATACATGGTATGTCTTTCTTTCAAAAAAAATCATGTTATATAACGATTGTGATTGGTACACTCATTGTAGGTTTTGACAATTTGTTGACTTGTCAATGACCATAGTGAATGCTTACATTTAATAAATTTGAAATCCATTATATAGTGAATTCATTTCCTTATATTCCACCTTCGTCATAGTGAAATTCATCTTTACCATGTATACTTTCCAATTTCCAATACTCTGTAGGTTTTTTAAGACATTGTTAGGTTATATATATAACCAGCAAACAAGGCCTCAAAATATCACAGCATCAAGTCAAGTACCACATGTAAGAAACATTATTACAATATGAAAAAACCACCACAAATGTGGCACAAGAAAATCAAAATAAAAAAGAACCAAATAGTCTAGAAAACGACAAAACTACATATTATCATAAGGCTCAATATCACCATCCCCCTGTTTATTCTTCACAATCCCACCTTCGTCAACAAGGCCCAAGTGACCACTCTTTGTTTGCTCAGGGCCTAACTGTCCATCAGTATTTTCAAAGTTTCTATCATATGGACTAAAATATTCAACATGGGCAAGCAACGTTCCATATTGGAGTTTTGAAGGAACATCACCAATGCATCTCTTTCAGTGTTGCTACCTTTCTTGGTGAACCTTGAAGTCTGATAACCAATTCATTACAAGGCCCTTTCATGAGAGCACAAATTATCACCACTCCTTGGAACCAAAGGTTGAGGTCACTTGGCATCACCACCAACATTCTTGTCAAGATCAATTCTTATCTTTTCATCACCATTCAAGCTCTCACTATTATGCCCCTGTAGTAACTGTTGAAGGGAGCCATGCAAAGCCAAAAGAACAACTTTATTGTTTAGTTTAGGCTATCTTTCAAACAAGTATGTGCTTTTATATCTCCAAAGACATGCATTACAAAAGTATTGTTGAATAGCAACACAAGGAGCATACGTCAAAAGCATTTTTTATCAAATGACAAACAAAGCTAAATATGTTATAACCACAACAAGATGTGTTTTCCAAGATTCTGAGCAGTTCGCATGATTGCATTTTTCTAGCATTTGTTTTCCGATAAAGGTAAAGTACAGAACAAGTTCTTGATTGAGACTTGTGTTGAGGGGCTATTATAATTGTTTAATTTTGTATGATACAATGATTTGTAATGAAAGACAAAAATCTGATAATGAAATAGTATGCAATACGAAGGTGTAGGCAAATCTTCATTAAAATAAAAAATGTCTTTTTTCTTGATAAAGACCAAACACAAATGAAAATGTTCAACCATTTAGAGAGCCAATTTATACAGAAATAGTCACCCCATAGGGCATGTTCACCATTTGTTGTGCATGAAGTTGCAAAAATTTGCATTCGGCAAAAATATGTTTCATTGTCTTGTACTTGGTGTAATCTATATAGCTATTTGAGATCTAAATCTAGTTCAAAAGACTTCAGTGCATGAGGGTCATTTCTTTTTAAATAGTTTAGGAAATGTTCTATAATTCCAACACATAGTTATGTTGATGTGTATCGAAAGTGCAATAACACTTGAAACGCATCAAATAAGTAATCACCTACATTTGTATTTTAAAAAATGACTTCTAAAAATGTTCACTTTTTGTAAAGCAACATCTATGTTATTGCATTGAGTTTTGAACAATGGCTTGTATTCTTCGACATAAATGACTTGTTGATCTTTTGGTCAATTTAATTCTACAATGATAAGTAAATTGAATGCGATAAAAACACAGTATAACCGGAAAGCTTTAAAATTAATTACTGGAACTATTAGAGACCTGCTGCCAATTGATTGAACAATCACCAATTTTAGTAATTACAACGGTCTTATTTGATAGCTTTCTCTCTTTGAGAAAATTAGATATCTCGCCAAATTATATTTACTGAAAGCTCCTGCACATAATTATGGATCCAAAGTCGGAATAAGATATTATAATTGCATCTGTTTTCTTTGCTATCAGATGAAAGTGAGGTAGCATCAATTTCTCAAATAAACTTATAAAATAGTATAAGTGTAGGATAATAAAGACATATTATTACAAATTTAATCTGCAAGACATTAAAAGACGACTTAATCATCTCTAGACGTTTAAAGTCTTGTGTACTTAATTTTTACTCAAAAATTGTAGACCTTAAAAAGGACATTTAGTTATAACTTATGTGCGTTGATGGCATTATGCTTTGAATGCAAGCTCAATCTCCTTCTAGTAGTGTATTGTCTTCTACAGAAACAAACGATGGCATTAATGAAGTTATTGTGAAACTTCAAGCAGATTCAGGAATTAATGACAGACTGTCATTTCTTCTGAGGCTAGCATTGTGGATAAAATCATAGGCAGAAACACTTGACATAGAGATCATGATTCACTCTCGGACAAAGGCAATGCAATATTTGCCGATAAGATGGCAGGCAAACGTAATGTGTTATGTAAAACACTAAGATTCACAATATAGAGGGGACTTGAAAACTTAAAGCTCTAGAGAAAACAGAAATAGCAATATGAAGTCTGAAGTATCATGCATAGTTACTGAATTCGGTGGAAGAAATATTGACGATGAGGCAATCCACAATCAAGAAGTGACAAAAAGAGGGAGTGTTGTAAGATGGCCGGACCATGAGAAAATTACAGAACATCATGAATCAGAAGAGGTAAAATCCCCTATATTTGGTAGTGACAGAAATCGTAGAAAAGAGAACAACAGAGTTGCATGGTTAGTGACTAGAAACAGTTAAACAGAGGTGCTTGTAATATCATATTGTCTTCCAAAAACCTAGGGCACTCTGCCAGTAATGCATATGAAAAAGAAGAGAGAAATTCAGAGATTCACAATGTTCCTACCTCTAATTAGTAATTACAACCACAATTGCCCAATTACCAATAAAACTTGACCTATCAAGAAGTATCATCTAAATATATCTTGCATGGTGTTTATGCTTTAATAGAGACCTTCATTTTGGAGGCAAAACCGTAAGACAAAAGATCAGAGAAGAGAAGCATAAGTGCCTGGGATTACAGAGATATCAATTTGCTATTGATCAATCAAAATGTCATTTGTGAAAAGACACCAAGGATGGAAGATTCGTGACAGTGGACAATCACAGCAAGCTTAGTAGGAAACAGAAAAAAATGAAGAATGAGAAGCAGGGAAATGTTTTCCACTTGAAGTATTGAAGGAAAAAACAGAGCTCATAAAGATTCGAGCGAATTATAGAAAACAATTTCCTTTCTTCAACCCACTGATTATAACCGAATTTACATACTAATACTGTTTGGTGGAAACACTGACGCACACCCAGCTATGATTGTATTCTCACAAAGCAGAGTTTCAAGGTTAGTAACTGGAAACAGCTAAACAGAGGTGCTTGTGTGATATCATCTTGTCTTCCAAAAACCTAGGGCACTATACCAGTAATGAATATGAAAAAGAAGAGAAATTCAGATATTCACAATGTTCCTACCTCTAATTACTGCCACAATTGCACAATTAACAGTACTTGACCTATCAAGAAGTATCATCTATATATATCTGGCATGATGCTTAGCTGGGTGAATTAGATCTAGTAGCTAGGAGAAGTGTGATATCAAAAGTACCTTTCAGAACTCACGGTACATTGATATGAAACGTACAGAGCATCTAATGTAAGGATAAGTACAATGTCATAACGAAACCTAGAACCCAGACTAACACAGAGGTGAGAGATGCATCATTCTTCAACCTTAGATTAAAAACTGCACGTAATCTATGTTATTGCATTGAGTTTGGAACGATGCGTTCTCTCTTTTCTAAAGAAATAACTTGTCATTCACTATGCATATGTATTGTTTGCTGTTTTCTATTTGTCAATTTCATTCTACAATGCTACGCAAACTGAATGCAATAAAAAGACAACATAAGTGGAAAGCTTGAAAAATTATTACTGAAACTATTACAGCCTTGCTGCCAATTGAATGAACAATCACTAGCTTTAGAAATTACAACAGTCTTATTTGATAGCTTACTCTTTCTTTAACAGTAGTGGAGATCTTAGCAAATTATATTCATCAAAAGGCCCTGCACATAATTATGTATCTAAAGCCAGAATAAAATATCAAGATTATTTAACAATGAACATAGACATTATGTGCATACGTGTAACTTGATTATTTATAACTTCTATTATTTATACAGCCACAATTCATCAGGAGGATTATAAATCATAGTGGATTAGCTTGCACTATTACAAACAAATGATAAATCTCTTTTAGAAATGACTCTGTTCTCAGCTCACATTTTACTTTGTATTGTAACTGAAAACTAAGACTAGTAAAATCTTGCATAACTGGGCAGATTTACTGGATTATTGCGTGTTGCAACAACACTTCCAGAAGGTATGAATTATCAATGATAGGTAAGAAGATACAGAAATATCAGACCATAAGTTCCCAAGAATGTTGATATGCAGCAACAAAGATAAAAAGGAATAGAAAATATTTTTGAAACTGTCTTTAAGTTGTGTTCATTTTGAAAACTTTTTGCCGAAAATCCTTCAATGTGATTAATAACAAGTTGAAAGCAAGCTTCAAGCTTTAATATAACCATTCAACTCAATGTTAATGCACATCCTAGTGAGTTATAATCTACATTCCATACTGCCTTTGCCTCATTAAACCATGCTAATTCTGCTACCAATGGTTCTTGCTACATTATCCTTTCTACTATTTATGGCCATTGATCTTGTGGAAATATCAAACTACTTAAATGCTACGGTAGGTCTAATGCATTCAATTAAACAACATAAAATACCACTCTAATCATTGAGGAGGGGGTAGCACTATCGACCAGGGAGGTGCACTATCGACCAGGGAGGTGCAGAAGTGTAGAACTCTTTGCCATAATGTCAAAGTGTGACTTATCAGGCTGTTCATAAATGTCACAACCAAGAAACCCCTTGTTCACACATGACAACTGAAGTGCAGGTATCTCAGACATAAATAATGGTGTTATAGTTGCAGGAATAGATCGATTGATGTAACAACAGAGTCGCTGCCTAAGGCCAGTTTTCCAGTATGCGTAGTTGGCATTCTCTCATACTAGTCATAGGATCTGCTTTATTATTCCGCACAATGAGTGGTAGGACTTTGTTTTGGAAACAAGAATCTCAAGTTCAGGGATCATAACATCACATAGATTTTGACATACTCAGAATTCTAAAGGGACTTGCAAGGTGGTTGGTCTCTTATTTATCTATGTTTACTTATGGAGTCATTTAGGCACCTTTCTGCAAAAGGTATCTCAGGATGTTGTTTGAAGCTTGGTCCAATACAGAACTGTGGGAATACTTCTGCTTGAAGTACACTTGAGGGCTGAGATTGTGATCATCTGCCTTTGAATACCTGTGATATGTATCCCTGATTTGCATAGGAGGATCCGGTAACATCTTTGTCAAAAAGGATTGATGCAAGCATGGCCTCAGTCGGAAGGAAGTAGTAATCTTGTTGTGATAGCCTTAAGGCCGGTATTACTTGTAGAAATGTTTCATTGGCCCTTGTTAAATTTGTATGATCTGATATGGGATATTCAACCTTGGAAACTCTCATTGTATTGTATAACTGAATGTTACCACAGCTGTAAATTGGAATTCTTGCTTTGTGATAAGATAATTAACTCCTTCGTAAGTGAATGGTACTCAATTGCTATGCTAACCTCATGTTATAAGTTGTTCCTTTGCTCAGGATTACCACTTGTAACCCTGTACCTGAATATGGATACAAAGTCTCAGATCTTAAGCAACTTGCTCTGCCTGCTATATTCGTTGAGTTGTTTATCCTATTCATTTGTTTGCCATTGAAATTGACATCTCCTGCAACCTCTTGAAGATACATTTACAGCTTCTTAGATTACCCCTTGTTCAAGATGCGGCAGATGCACAGGTTTTTAGAAAAATCTTGCAGGTGGGTCTTTCATGTTGTTATTAGAGGGAAGAGCCTTTGATACATATAACACAGGACACTCTCATATGTCCTTTGAATAGTGCCCATAAACATAACCATTACACTCTGAAGAGTGTTATTACTATTCGCAACTGCTAAATATAACAAAAAATTCGTTTGTCCCGGTAAAGTTGAAAAAAATTAAAAACAAATTAAATAAATTTGTGCTATCTATAGTTAAATTAAAACATTTAAATAATTAAATGCTAACTAAATCTTAAGCATTAAAACTAAAGCTGTATTGACGAATCTCGTTGATCAATAAAGCTGTATTGACGAATCTCATTAGAAGTTAGTATTATATGAAAGCAAAATGTCTAATGAGATTTGTCAATACAGCTTTATAAAGCAAAATGTCTAATGAGATTCGTCAATACAGCTTTAGTTTTAATGCTTAAGATTTAGTTAGCTTTAATTATTTAGATGTTTTAATTTAACTATAGATAGTACAAATTTATTTAATTTGTTTTTAATTTTTTTCAACCTTACCGGGACAAACGAATTTTTTGTTATATTTGGCAGTTGCGAATAGCAATAACACTCTTCAGAGTGTAATGGTTATGTTTATGGGCACTATTCAAAGGACATATGAGAGTGTCATGCCATAGGATAAACGATTCAACTATAAATTGATCAATCCATAGTTGTGCAATGCCAAGATCGCATAATTGTGTGGTCATATTGCTGTCCAAAAGAACATTGTTGGGATTTAAATAACAGTGCACCACTTGTACAAAACAATGATAATGGAGACATGACATGCCACGAGCTATGTCAATGGATATGCTCAGAACTAATCTACAGATATCTTCATTCTCGGCTTCATCTCCGCCAGGATACAGATGATTTTTCAGGCCTCCTTTGGACATTAATTGGATAACCAATGCTTTAAATTTATACATTGAGCAATAGTTTATGAATCCACCAAGATTCCGGTGGCGAGCTCCTCCAAACACTTTCCATTCTGTAACTTTAATTTTGTTTGTTCTGATAAAAAATCTAAATCTAAAGCCAGAGGGGGTCCAAGCTGAGGAGATTTAGCTTGCATCCAAAGCATGATGCCATCAACACACATAAGCCATAACTAAATGTTCTCTTTAAGATATGATGAGAGGAATCACAAGAAGATTGGATCCAATGGAGACAGCACAGAGAAGAGGAACTCATATCGAAGATGTGAGTGATGATGAAAGAGCATAAGCTCAAGAGGATCATGTATGACGGTCATTTGTTGCAAACATTAAGATGCATGCTGGCAAAAGAACCCTATTGCTGCTACCCTTTCTTGGCATGAAGTTATTGTACAAGTGGAATCACTGCATAGCACTGGTATTCTTGTCCAAATGATGTGCATCTATAGGAGTGTCAGACCAGTATAGTTTTCACTTGTTAATCTGAAAAACCCTAATAGGAATACTAGGTAGCTAAGGTCTGATCCGCCCCTTTTTACATTCTGCGCCTTTACTTAAGTGCTTATTTTTGACATCAAAATTTCTGTAATGTTTGTGATGTTTCGAATGAATTTCAGCTGTAAGCAACAATTGTCATCTCTACCAAATTGAGGCGGCGCAGGGGATTGAGGCCAAATTGGATACATAAATTGGCACAAAGACATGAGGCAGAGAGTACTTTCAGTAATCAGTGAAATGGAAAAACGGAGTAGGGGAAGAGACAACTTGGATGAGTGCCCCTGAATTTGCCAAACACGAAACAATCATTAAAGAGCTCGCAAAGGGTTCATGAGCAGGAGCTCACAGACAATTTATTTTACCCTAGATGTCTGATGCAAGAGCATATAGGTTCACAAGCTATCTTACTTCATCCAAAAACATGGGTTTGGATTCTTGTGCACATTTGTTTTATATTCTGCGACTTGTCATCTCTTGTGACAACATTGCGTGTGGAGGGAGATCAACGTCATGTTGAAGAACATCATCAAGGATCCCACATGGTAAGGAAATGTGGGAAGGATGATTTCAATCATGTTTCATTGGTCAAAATGACATTTCTGTGGAACATGACAAAACTGCCGCTTCATGCAGACAGTAGTTTTAAAACCCCCACTTTGTGCAGGGGACAATTTCACCCACGTTTAAAAGATACACCAAGTAACAATGCAGATCAAGTAAATATGACATGTGGACCGTTTTCCAAGTCACAGGGAGCTCGAAAGTTAAGGTAGGTTGTCAGTGTTAGGCCACTAAGATTTGAACCTAGATTTGGATGAGCATGGGAGAGTCATCTCAATCACCCAAGGGAAAAACAAATGTGGTCACACAAGTGGGGAGAGAAGATTCCAACTCTAGAGCAGAGCAAAGAGAGTGCACTTAGAAAAGCTCAGAAAGTGTTAAGAGTAGAGCTATGAACTTGGTGAGTGATGTATGTTCATTGTAACCCAATCATTGGACTAAGGGACTCTTCTTCATAGTCTAGGAGAAGGGAGAGTGTGAGGTGTGTGTATTAATCTCTGTAACACAGCTGAACATGAATAAAGAGAGTGTTTGTTTCCATTTTGACTCGTGTCCTTGGGAGAGTGAGAGTAATGGAACATCGCTTGGCCCCCTGATTCTCATCTACATGTACCTTCCATTGCTTGGGAAAATTTTATGATAACTTCGTCAATTTGCAAATATTCCTTAGTTTTGTTTTGTTTTTTTTAATTCAAGCCAAATATTCTTCAAAAAAAGGAACCCAAGAAACCATAATTATCCTTCTCCCTAACTTAAGGGCTCCACTACTCAATGAAACTGTTTAGAAATTAAGGAAAACCTACCCCATGGGATGATTTTGTAAGAATCAGCGTTCATGTCCCGCCAATGTATAATGATTCGTTTGGCCAGGGAAGCATACAAACAAGATATGACATCCTATAGGCCTAATGATGTAATGAGTGTCGACCAATTTATTTTTTTGTCGACTTTTTTCAAATGTTGATGACAACAAATTTATTTTCTTCTAGAGAATAGTTTATAGCTGTTAAAAGAAATATGACTGAAATTTAACCGGGATTGTGAGAGCTTGTGCATTAGTAATGGGCTTTCCATACATATATGTATTTTTTATTTTATTTTTTTATATAATAAATTTAACTGTATTTTAATTTTTATTATTATTGATGTATTATTTTAAATCTTCGTTGCTGATACGGATACAGGTACGAGAATCGGATACAGGGATTTTTTTTTAGGGGGGTTTGGATACGGTCGTACAAAAATATATATAAAAAAATTAAAAATATAAAAATATAGCCATATAAGCAAAATTAACCACATAATATGCATAAAGGAAACATAATAAGTTAAATAACCACAAAACATACTAATAATTCAATGCCAAATATCATAATATTCAATTGTTGAACTTAGATTAGTCTTATTTATTATTACAAGTACATATCAACTTACAATGTATGGACAAAAATAAAGACAAAAGAAAATGCACTCTCTACAGTTCGCGAGTTGAGCTTTTGTATTATACCTGTGCAAATGATCTTACCGTATGTAGTGCATAAAAATAGCCCTGCAGAACCATATTTTTGGGACATAAAGGATAAGCTAAAAAAGACATAATTGATTTCAACCTCTCCCTCATCTTGATCATGTTACAGAAATTTATTTCCTTTATTTTGTCAAGGCTGAAACGCGATCCAATAACTGGAAGACTTGCTGACTTGCTCTGGCAACCTTCACAGCTGTTGTATACAGCCCTAATAAAAAAGATGCCTATGAATCGACTGAGGCTTACGTTTTGAAAACAGTCAAATTCAGCCAGCCATTGAAACTGCAGAGAGGTTGTCATACTTTGTTTTGTTTTTTGAACTCTGTGTTTGACTTTTTATTAAGCAAAATTGAAAAGAAAAAAAAAATTGCAGGAAACGCCAAGGGAGCGTCTCTGGGCTGTGGATACTGCTGGATATGTCACCCAGATGTATCCAGGCGTATCCACAACCCAAGGACGCTCTCTGGATGTATCCCTGCACTCCCATATCCAGGAGCATTTCCCCTGTGCTCCCAGGACCTGGGGGGGGCGCATATCCAGTAACGTAGCTTTAAATGTTTTTTTAAATATATAACCATATTTTATTTTTAACTTTTTAATTCTTATTATTATTGACATATTATTTTTAAAAGTTTTTATTCATATATATATATATATATATGAATAAAAACTTTTAAAAATAATATATATATATATGAATAAAGTTTTTTAAATGCTTAAAAACCAGCAGGATACAGTGGTACGATTCGTTGGATTTTCAGGCCCATTAGGCGCACAAACCATAGCCAGACATCAGCAACTCGAAGCACAAAGCATTTGTTCTAATACTGCAAATTAGACACAGGTGACTTTGACACAGACAATTCATCCTCCCGACAGCCAAAAAAACTATCATATAAATGAATTACTGATTGTCAGGAACACCAAACAGACAAACAAATATATATAAAGGAAATTCGTGAGACAGCAATTTTACAGCTTAACACAGTGCAGATATATCTCCATGAACGATTGTTTACAATCATATCTGTCTCACATGTAAGATCATTCCCCTCACAAGCTGATTTCTATTGTTTGTAAACCCCACCCAGACACTTATGCAAATATCAACATATAATTTGTGCAGGGCATTTGTTTGCAATGGGAACCAGACAAGATAACCAGAGCATACAATATCTGAGCCCAGCTCTCCAAGTCCTGCAACTTATTTCCTAAGAATATGTTAATTTGACTAAATTAAAAACAATCTAATGGGGGCATCCTGTTTGTGATTTTTTTGTATAGAGCTAATCCTTAGACATCAACCAATTCGAACTCATCACTTGATTTTCAGATGTTAATTTTAATTTTATTAATCACATGTTCTCAGTAAGGACTAAAGAAAATGATCATTCGACTAAATTAAAAATAATCCAATGGGGGAATCTTGTTTGTGAATTTTTTTTATAGAGCTAATACTTGACATCAACCAATTCAAAACTCATCGCTTGATTTTCAGAAGTTGATTTTGTGTTTATTATTCACATGTTCTCAGTGAGGACTCAATAAGAATATCTCGCAAATAACTGGAAAAAGGTAAATTTCTCAACCCATTGTATTATTGTGATTTACCCAACGTAACCTCTCAAATTTGTAATTGGAAAACACCTTTTTATTCATTTGTTTCGTCCTCCTTGGCATGCAGGTGTAGCTGCACAGGCTCAGCAGTGGAATTCAGCATTGCAAAAGTGTTGTGCAAAGGGCCAAGTGGCAGGATCCAGCCAAGTAGTGGTGGTTGTGGTGGTTCGGAAAAACCCTTTTTATTCATTTTTTTTAATATATCTCCACTAAATTATTGTGAGCCTAACCCACAAGTTTCAAACCTGCGTTGTCTCCATGGTAAATCCCACAATTTACATTGCATGTTAGCAAACCACAAACTCAAAAACATCATTACATGGGTACTGGTAGACGGATTGGGTTTGCCGACATTTTTGGGACATTGGATTTGGTACGGCATATGTATGTTCTTATAAAAACATTAAAAAACATAAACAAAATTAACCATAATATCAATGTTATATGAATAAAATATACCAAAAATAATTAACAAAATGCCATTGACAAAGAATAATACAAATATGATAATATCAAATAAGTCATTAGATGTGATAATATCACATAGGGTTATATTATTAATCAAAATAGGAAAATTTCAAAATAGTCAACGGTCATATTCAACCTAAAGAACAACGTGAACAAATCTTCATATTGCTCTTCATCGCAAGCATACAATTCAACAATTGATATATTTAAACCAGGTGCAGTGGCACTAGCAGCAGTGCCACTCCCACATGTTCTGTTATGTAGATCCTGTATAGAAGTTCAAGTTTAGTGAATTCTGTGGTTTTTTAATATATATATATATATATATATATATATATATATATATATATATATTTTAAGAGATTTGTTTTTTTATGATTTTCTTATGACTATCATTTGACAGTTAGGTATGCCCCAAATCCTGTGCGTACATCCCAGAAACGCCACTGCCTTGCCCAGGATGTACCTAGTTAGGATCCACACTAATAGAAGGACCCAGGAGGTTCCCAAGCAGCTACAGCTACCAGAACCATACCAGTACAGGTACTAGGGGCCTTTAAGGAAGTACCTGGTAACATAGTTCGGTATTATCTTAGATCACAATGAATTCCATGACAGTATTTCCACGTATAGATATCACTGTGTACTCTTACTGAGCCTCATTTAGAAGTAAGGTGGCATCATTTCCTTAAGTGAATATAACCCTAATTTTGACATTGCAAGCGAATGAACCTCAAACATCTAACAGCCTTTTAACTCTATCAAAAGAATGGATATTTACATGCAAATCAGCCTGAAATAAAAAATTAAGTGGCATCATATGCAAATGAACCTCAAATGGATAAAAATAATTAAACTCGGTTCCAACAGATCACACGATTAATCCATCTATTATATATGCTGGGGTAGCATATATTTATAAAATAGAGTTGACAATAGATGCCAATCGTCCACAAAGGGCACTTGACAAGCAATCTGATCCAAGCACTATAACATTTCAGTAATCACACTAGACCAGATGTTGGCCATTTCTACATTGATAGTTGATAAAGTTGCCAACCGAATAAACATACTGACCACTAGATGCAAGCCTGCAACCAGTAAACAACCGTGAATTTGGTCTGAAGAGTAAATGATGCTTCTACAATGGAAATCCACGTTGTTCATGTGGCAATAGGAGTTGCATCTAGCCATATTTTCCATACATATAGTCCATTCCGAATAAAATCAATCGGATGGGTACATCTTACCATGAAATTTCTTTAATTGATATTTGGGACCCACTAAAAATGCCTAAGTACAATTCAGCAGAATTGTATACTCCTCTATGTAGACACACATTGTTTATATCAATGTACAATTAGCACTTTAAATTTAGACCACAACAAGTATTTCCACTTTCACTCAAAATACATAGGGCATGCAATATGCAGAGACTGATACATTTCAAACTTAATGTATCAAGGGATCACACCTCCCACTTGATATCTTCCTCCCACTTGATATCTTAAGTGCTACTAAAAATGAAAGTAAAAAAAATTCTTAACATTCATAAAAGACCCTGTAGAATATGTAGGACAACAAATTTGCATATACAACTTAAGCCATAACGTATGCACATTAACTAACATGAACATCCGGGTTATCTAATATCATATTCCTGTATTTTATAACACCTTTAATGTAAAATTGTTCATCTCATTGCGAATTGTGATTAAATAAGTGTTCAATTTTTAATTGCTCATGCATAGGACATATAAGGATCATGTGTTCTTTCATCATCGAATTCTGCTTGCTCGTACTTGAAAGCAAATAATAATTATTGTAATGCTTCCAACTCCTTTCCAATATTAAGAAAACTAGATTAAAAGTTGTACCTGAACACAGTAAATGTTGCCCTGTAACATTAGGCAGAAAAGAGTACATGATAAAAGTACATATGGAACTGCACATAATCTTCAGTATAACAGTTCCCAAAGAGCAGTGACAAACAATGTTCCATGGTTCTTTGTTGAGATGAATTCCAATCTCTGCCAGGGCAATGCATCATCAGAAAACTGCTTTTCTATTGTTAATTTCAACCTCAAGTTTCAGGAGTAGGTGACCTTGCAGAAACGCTGCCTTCCCGAAGCGACGAGGGTCTAAAAGGCAAACTCCCCTCTTTCTCAAACCTTACTGCATTCCTGGCCATTTTTGGAGTCCCTGGAGTTGTACTTGCCCGGTAGCTTGCTCTCAACGTTGCATCCACAGTGTTAGATGATTTTGCAATAGCATTCCTTACAAATTTCTGAGCAGCAGGAGAAAGTGCACTGAAGCTGGGGCTGGCAGAACCACTCCTTGATGGAGCTGGTACACGAGGTGGCTTTTGATAAAGCCTAGACTTCTCCCTGAGATTTCTAGCTGCATCCCTTGAAAGATTGTAAGCTCTTACATCCCTCGATGGAGGATTCGGAATCTTGAAATGAGGCCCATCACCACTGCCACCAATACCAACAGGCGTATCCTCTGTTTCTAACCTCAATGGCGTCCCTTCAATTTCTCCCCATGTAACAAAAGGTGACTCATCCACCCCTGGAGCTGGTGAAGGAGTTCTCACAAAATTATACCCTCCGACTCCCTTCTTTGCATTATCCTTTTCCTCCAAAAGCAATTGAGATGGTGATTTCCTGAAATCCTCCAAGTCATACTTCTTCCTTGCCCTCTCTGCATCCCTCTCTGCAAAAGGCCATGAAGCTGGAGTCGACCCTGCAACAGGGGCATACAATATAGCCACTGTGTCCTCATCCTTGGGTTTGGAATCAAAAACATTTCCATGAAACCGCGTATTATTGTGCTTAATTTCTTTTGTAAGTGCCTTCACTCTCTCTTCCCTTTCAGCCTTCGTCAACGCAGCCTCCCCCCTGTTCGCAGAATCATACATTAAAAGGTTCCCTGGGGTACTACTCCATGTCTCCAGTGTGCTCTCAGGCTGCCCCGAGGTGCCATACCCATCTGTTATCCGATCAGGATTCTCCTGACCAATTACCAATGGTGATGACAACGATGATTCTGGATCTTGCAAATACTTAAATTTCTCCCTCCTCCTCTTGTTCACTTTCTCAATAATTTTACCAAAGCTCTCATTGTCCTCACTAGTGTGCCGCTTCAAGAAATCATCCAGTGACACTGAGGTATCAATACCCTCCAAAACCTGATGATCCTCAATTGAGGGGTCCAGATGAAGGTTAGGATTAGGGTTTAGACTGGGGGACCTCATGGACCTCACAGAGGCACTCACAGTCGGTGCAGGGGAAGGCTCCATCGCAGGTGTCTCAAACGGGTTTCGAACAGACGTCGTGGGCGTCACAAGCTGATCAGGCCCTCCTGAAACCGTAGAAACCCTAGCTTGCCTTCGATCAATAATTTTCAATTGAACATCCCTAATTTGCATTGGGTCTCCGCTACGGACGGCCTCGAGCCATTCCAAGCGGTCGTGGAGCTTTGGCAGATCAGGAAAATAATCTCTCTCGACGATTTTTTCTATGGCGGCTACATATGTATCTTCGTCAAGTACAGCTTGGGGGCTTTTTCTCTTTCTACAAGGGGGAGATCCCGCGATTAAAGCCCTTAGAGGATTGTTTTCGAGTCTGGGGGTGCAGGACGGGGAGGGCGAGGGCAATATGTGGCGGGGTGAATTACCAGGAGATGATAACATTTTGGCCTTCTACACTGATTCAAAGAACTTTTCTTTTCAATTAGGTAGAAAACAACAGAACTATAGAAGGATTTTTTGTATTTTGCTCTTGAAACCCTAGGGTGTTTGTGTTCTTCGATTCAGTAATTGAATACAGCAAAATTGTGCAAGAAAAATACCTTGTTTCTGTTTTCCTCGATCCTGCAGCTTCTCTGACGAAGAAGTGGCTGATAAATCTGGAAGAAAAAATATCCTTCGAGATAAAGAAAGATCCTTGGAAGGAAATTCTTGAAACAAAATGAAATGAGTGGGAATTATCTTCGCCCGGTAGGAAGTGGACCGTGTTTTTTTAAATAGATGTCAAGATTACTTGTGGCTAATTATACAAAATCGACGGCTTTTATTTTCTTTACTATTAAGATTATATTAAATTATAAATAAAGTAATTTTTTTTTTTTTTTTTTTTCGAATTGGCATATACCCGAAAACATGATTTTTCAATAGCCAAGTCACTCTCCTTCAAAACCCAACTCAAGACCTTTAAAAGCCAAAGACCTTAAAATTCGCACTCTGTGTCTATGGAGAGAGAGTGTGTGAGATGATAGGTTATTGATCAGAAAAAGAGTGTGATGACAGGGATTGATCAGAGAGAGTGTGTGATGACAGGTTATTGATAAATTTGTAGTGTGATGATAGGTATTGATCAGAGAGAGTGTATGATGACAGGGTATTGATCAAAGAGAGTGTGTGATGATAGGGTATTGATCAAAGAGAGTGTGTGATGATAGGGTATTGATAAATTCTTATTAGAGGTGTCATTTTTAGAATCAAGTTTGTTATAATATTTTTATTAGATATTTGATGGGTATTTTGGATTTTTGTATTTGTTATCGTATTAAGTTGAAAGATGAAAAAGAAGGGGAGCTATGAATTTAGAGGTTTATACTAAAAATCTATATAAAAATCTAATTCGTGATTTTTTTCAATTTTCAATTATTATTATATAGCTATTATTTAGTATGAAAGTGATTTCTCTGACTAGATATGGACATTGATGTGTTATTCATAATCGATTTAAAAAGATGATTCTTTCAGGTAAAACATTAATATCACCTCTTTTTGTTTTATAGGAAAACATGTTTTTGATAAAATTACTTAAATATTTTGTCCAATAGTAAAAAAGGCTAAAAAGGATAGCATGTTGATACATATGATAAATGTTAATACATTCATTTTCAATAATTAACATTTACTTCATACATAAAAATATGTAATAACATTTATTATTTTCAATGAAAATATATATAATTGATTTTACTTATCAGTGTTTACGCCAACATTGCAGTATAAAAAGAAAAACCTTATAGAGAAAAAGTGTGGGGGTGTATGTTGGAATTAATGATCAATATGCATTTTTTCCTCAGAAAACTTTGAATCGTGGGGTAGGATCTCAAATGGATTATAGTTTTCATATGTAAATTTACTAGCTATTTTCCATTTTCATGTTTAAAAACAAATAAGATCGGAATATTATTAATAGGCTTCATGTTTTTCAAGGAAAAAAATTGTTTAGAAAAGTAGATATTAAAATTGTATGGTAAGAGTTTATCATATGTTTTATTTCATTTATATTTATAAGGATGATTTTATGAATGTGTGTATTGATATAATAATTCAAAAAAGGGGAAGGGCGGGTGGACTTTAAAAGTTTAAAAGTGTAGACAAAAAATTTAATTAATAAATATTTGATAATATTTATCATTGACACTTTTACTTTGCTTGGTCAATTTATCATTCTAATAACTCACAATTTCTAAGGAAGCTTTCAAAGTCTCATAATTAATATGCATATCTCTAAGAGTTCCCTATTCTATCCATATTCATCCCTATTCAACATATAATTCACTGTTACTTTTGTTTCAGAATCCTTTGTTCATTTTGGATAAAAAAGCACTATCAGACAAAAGAGTACTATCAGACAAGGATGCACTATGTCCTTGTCCTATAGTGTGTCTTTGTCTACAGTGCTCTAATGGTCATCTTTTCAAAATGACACACTTCATAATGGTTCTCCTATGCAAATTAGTAGATCGGTTATAAGAAACATTCAAAATATTCACCTATAAAATTACATCAAGACTCATACTTAAAACCCCAGTTCTCTTACAAGCTCTTACTAACAAAAAAATCTATCTTATGAGTAAAAAATATTATTGTAATTCTATTGCAATACCACAATTCCTAACCAAGCCTAATTTTTTTTATTACAGGTTAAGGCATATTTTTCAAGCATTCTAATCATATATTATTAACTGCATTTACATGATATTCCCTAAAGGGATAACTACATCGACCTGAGGTCTATTTAGACTATGTAGACAACACTCAGTCAACAAGGATTTTTTTAGGATAGCTTGAACATGTCTCACTTCCCCGCCTCTCTTGCATTTGATCTTTTTTTGTACGTGTGTAGGCTAGGGTTTTTATTTTATTGGTCATTCGCACATCCAAAGAAGATCTATACATAATCAAACAATATACAAACAGGGGTGAACAAGCCTAAATATTTAGATTGGGCACATAGTCTATCTGGATGAAGGCATAGTAGCAGACAGTGACGCACTATAACCTTGTTTGTTTTTTGTGTCCTTGTCCCAAAATATAACAAGTCATTGTTTTTAATTAAATATGTTTTTGTAGATTATTATAAACAATTACAAACAATCATAGTTAGCAAGTGAATAACATAGTTTGAAATAAATTAGTTTGCAAGGACATATCTCTAATCCTAACCCTAATTTTCATTTTTAGCAATTTACAACTTATTTAAACTATGAAGATTTATGTATTTACTATATTATGTATTATTTAACTACCTAGATCAAATTTCAATCATTTAAATTTTTAATTACAGATAATTATTTTTTCAGGTGTAAACATTTTGGGGAATCCACATTTCAATTCAAACACTACTTGTTGATTATTGATTTTTGTCCTAGGGTTTTAGTATAATTATATAGATTCTTGACACTAAAATAATATAGTCTTCAATGTTGGATAATATTTGTAACATAATGATTTAAATTATTTGACCTTAGAGTAATATGACATTGAAAAAGTTTGTCTTATCACCTTAGATAAAAACCATCATAGAGGCTCTTTCTTTCGACCTAGACTTAGATTTTTTATCTATTATACACAAAAATATTTTACTTTTCTTTTCAATTTATTTTTTATTTAATTTTTCTTGTTTTATAAACTATGTTTCCATAGTTTTAGAACTATGTAGCTATTGTCATGAAGGTCTACACGATGTTATGTTTATAGACATCATGGCATGAGGGATTTTATCCAATACTCATAGCCATAGTAAAGAGCTAAAAATAGACTTTTGATCTCACTTACCTCATGAATTATATTGAAAATGCATAGGATTGCTTGTTTACACTAATATGGAGCCTCTTTTATCTGTATGATTTGTGGTACACCTAAGATGAGCATATCTCCCATGGAAGTTCCTCTCAACTCACTCTTGAAACTGGGGCTAGTGGGCTACAGTAATGGTTATACCTATGTAGTTAGTACTATGAAATATTGGGCTAACACTAATCAACGAATGAGGAAGTATATTTGAGAGCCTACAAATCATTCAAAATATTGACTAGATAACCCTTTTATCCTTGATTTTCACTTAGATTATATTCTTACATAGTATATTTTCTTAATTCATCTTATATACACAGTCATAATTCTATTGATTCATATTCTATATCACTAGAATAAATAGTATTGCCTTTTTACTTTACTGCTAATGGGTTCATTGACATAAATTTTCTTTTGTATTATGCATAACCTTGTTCAATTTCTTGTAAAACGTTCTTTTTCATTTCATGATGCAATCAAATATTTACATTCCTTTATTTACATACAATTGTGTTTCCAAGGTTACTTTAGAATATTTTCTCTCATAAGTTAGGTCATTTTTTTATAATGTCAAATATAATGTTCATGTTGTTCATCCTAGATGAGGTATAAATCCACACATACCTCCTCCCTCACTTGGGAAAGTTAATTTACCAAAATGCTTTGATATTTAAGATCAACTAAAAAATACCAATGCAAAAAATTTATTCTTTGAGATGTTGCACAATACACCAATGTACAAGGATATTTAATATGAAGATTTACACATTACTCTTTTGCCAAATAATGTTGAACCTACATACATTGTTTATATCATTAATACTATTTATTTTTCCAAGGAAAGCATTTCCTTTGAAAATGAATATCTTCCTCCATGTCATATTATCAACCACTATTTACCCTTGTATATCCAAGTTTTTGTACAAAATAAAGTGGTCAAACATGTGTTTGTAGAAAATGGATTTGGGTTGAACATTTTTAATATATCCTTTTTAAATTTATTAGGCATAATGGAAAATGACCTCCCCCATTCAAATATGAATATCCATGGGTTTGACAATATCCCACATTAAGAACTTGGGAATATTACATTAAATATCACCTTAGGCCCATGTACCCTTGTTGTGGTTTGCAAAGTTATGCCTAATGACCTTAATTATAATTTACTATTAGGACGACCTTAGATTCATTATATGAATGGTTTTCCTTCTAATTTTCATGCATGTTTTAAATTTTGTTATCAAGGATACATATATACATTCCCTATAGATCAAGAGCCTTTCAAGTATTATTCCCTCGTGCATTATAGTAATCTTTATATTCCATATATGCAACCTTCCTCTTTGGACATACCATCATTAATCCATGCATTGAGGCTCCTTTACCCACACCAAATTCGATGGGATATTCTTATACTTCTAATCAATATGATTTGGATTTAAATATTTACAAAAATATAAATATAATATAAAACAAGGATTAGGTAGGCGTGTTCAAGGTATAGTTGATCTTATTTTACATATTCTTAAGGAAAGAAAAGAAGGCCTTGGCTATAATAATATGTCTAATCATCATATACATCTTCATACTAAGAAATCAACCATGTTAATGTTTGCCATTAAAGAGTGTTTTGCGCTTCATTTTCAAAATAACCATGTATCACAATTATCATTAGTATACCCTGATTTCATTGACTATAGAATTTCACCTAAAATTTTTACATTAGATGAATTTTCAAATGATGAATCTCTTTTGGAATACCTTGGTGCATATGAAGATCTCCCTTCTTTTCATCATAAGAAATGATTTCATTGTGAAACAATGAACATGTTTATTTTGGGGAAAGTGATGAATCTATACCACAAATTCAATTAAATGGTCCTAATACTATTCCTACCACTCAATTTGTGGAAGATATGTAAGAATTACTTAATGAAGAAATATTTGAATTTTAATTTGGCACTAAAATTGATCTGTAACTAATATTATTGGCCACCATGTTAAAAGATGATGAAGGCAAATCTATTCAGTAAACTTTACACGATTACCCCAAATTATTTGCATGAGCATATATAGATATGCCTATTATTAATCTTGAAGTAGTTATGCATAAAATTGTCTTATATCCTAATACAAAAGCACTCAAGCAAAAGATAAGAACATTGCATTCAAAAGTTACTTTGTTTGTCAAAAGTGAATTTGAAATAATTTTAGATGCTCAATTTTTTTGTGATGTTGATTATACCGAATGGGTTTCATATATTGTCCTAGTAACAAATCTTAATGGGGACATTAGATGTTGTAAATAATACTAAGACCTCAACAAAGCTTGTCCTAAGGATGACTTTCCACTTTCAAACATCGATATGATTGTGGATTCCATAACAAAATATGAGATGTTATCATTTATGGATGTTTTTTCTAGATATAACCAAATAAAGATAAATCCTATTGATCAAGAAAAGACATCCTTTATCACATCATTGGGAATATTTTTTAATATTGTCATGCCTTTTGGATTCAAAAATGTAGGAGAAACTTATCAACATGCCATGACTCATATTCTGCATGATTACATTCATAAAACACTTGAATATTATGTGGATGACATATTAGAAAAATACAGACATTGACAAGATCGCGTTATTGATTTGAGGCAAATATTTGAAAGAATGAGGAAGTATAATGTGTTTAAATCCATAAAAAATGAATTTTTGGAGTTATGACAGGAAGATTATTGATTTTTATTATTTCCTAAAGGGGTATAGAAGCTGATCCTAAGAAAGTAAAATTTATAATTGATATGCCACCACCAACTAACCTTAGGCAACTTAGATATTTACAAGGACACATTCAAGATATATGATGTTTTGTGGCTCAAATTGTAGATAAAATGATATATTTTAGACATTTACTTAAGAAAGATACTAAATTTGAATGGGATGAAATTTGCTAGCATTTTTTTTATGCACTTAAGGAATATCTTCTATGTCTACCAGTCCTTATGCCTCCCATCCTATATAAACCCCTTTATTATACATGTCAGCTACTAATCATGCCTTGGGTGCTTTGATTGTAAAACATGATGATACTCATATTTAATGTGCCATCTATTATATCAGTCACACACTACTTGATTACGAGCAAAATTAAACTTCCCTTGAAAAGTTGTGTTTAACACTTATTTTTGCTAGCCAAAAATTATGAAATTAATTACTTCATAGTGAGACTCGTGTTATTAATAAAGTGGATCCACTTCGATATCTTATGGAAAAATCCATCTGTTAGGATGCATATCAAAATGGGTAATGTTTCTTAGTAAGTTCAATTTAACTTTTGTTTCTCAAAAATCCCTTAAAGGACAAGTTATTGTTGATCAATTAGTTGTTGTTCCATTACAAGATTTAATGCTAATCAATGTGAATTTTGAGATGAATTCACCTCCTATAACGTTGATAATAATACTTGGATCATGTATTTTTATGGGTATAAATTCTCCACAGGGGTTGGAGCGAGGGTTGTATTCATTACTCTTTAAGGTTTACATATGCCACTCACTTTTCACTTAGGATTCATATGCACCAAGAATATTGCTGAGTATGAATATCTCATTCTTAGTTTATTACCAACAAAAATTTTGAATATCCAATATTTGTGTGTATATAGAGATCCACAACTTGTCATTCATAAAATCCTAAATATTTATCAAACAAAATAAAAAAATCTTATTCCTTACGAAGATATGGTCCAATGATTAATAGAATATTTATCTTCTTATTTTATTTAAAATATCCTTCAGAAAGATAATTGCCATGTTGATGCAATGGCTACCACTACTTATTTAAATTTAATTGATATAAGTGATGATAATGCAATGTTTACCATCTAATAACTATGTAATCCTTTAGCAAACATGCATATCATCAATGCATTATAAGTGCTTATAGTTATTTCAAGTGTGGATAATCCTGAGTGGTATATTGACATATACAATTATCTCTATAAACTTACCTTCCCTAAAACTGTTTACAATATCAAACAATGTATTAAGTACTCATTTGTGGATCTCTTTTCAAACACTCTTTTGGTGGAAAACTCTAATGATGTCTAAATCATATTGAATCTCAAACAATCATATTTGAAGTACATGATAGTGAATGTAGTGGTCATTTTAATGGAAAATCCATGTATTATAAATTCCTCCATCAAGGAAATTATTGGCCCACAATGGAAAATGAGTGCCATGAACATGCCAAAATATGTTCTCAATGTCAAAAACATAGTAATCATAACCTTACACCATCCAAGGCATTATAACCTATTATATCTCTATGGCCTTTTTCTCTTTGGTGATTTGATCTAATTGGTAAAGTAAATCCTAGATCCTCTAAAGGACACAAACATATCATTACTACCACTGAATATTTTTTAAAATGGGTTGAATCTCTCCCCTTATAATTTACTAAAGTTGAATATATTTTAAAATTCCTCCTTACACATATAATTACATGATTTAGGTTACCTTATACAATCATCACAGATAATGACTCCTCTTTTAAGATTAAAATGGTAAAATGATTTCATGCTAAGTTTAAAATTCAACATACTTTCTCTATTCCTTATTACCCACAAAAAATGGGAAAGTTGAGGCAACTAATAAAACAATTGTTAATATCTTAAGCAAAACTATTGTAGAGCATGGGGATGATTAGCATAATCAAATTATCTATGCTATGTGTGCATATATTATAAGTGTTCATCCACCAACCAAAGCCACACCCTACTCTTTTTACAAAAGAAGTACTTCCTCTCGAAATATAAATACCATCCTTGCATGTATCCTTGAAGGACATTATGAAAGATAAATAATGTCATGAAAAGTGCCTACACAAATTAGAAATGCTTAATAACAAATGCATATAAAATCTTTAACATTTAAAATTTTATCAATCATGCATTACTAGAGAATATGGAAAGAAAATTTGTAATAGATAATTTCATATCAGTGACCTTGTACTCAAATAAAATCAAAAGAACACAAATGATGATAAAGAACATAATGGAAAATTCAAGCCTAATTGGTTAAGACCATTTGTTGTCATCAAAAATATTGGTCTTGGAGTTTATCATCTAGCTACACTTAAAGGAAAACCTGTCAAAAATCCCATGAATGTTATACATTTGCATCATTATTTCATATAGTTAGCTTTCTCAATTTTCATTTACACTTTAGTTTTCTAAAAATGGAAAAATATAAAAACATTCATATATGCTAAAAAATATTAAAAAAACAAAATATTTAAAAAATAAATAAAAAATAGGACCTGTAGACATACTTTCATGTTGTTGGGTTATCTATTTTGATATGTCATATTTTGTACTATTCAGTATAAACATATTTCATTACATTTTTAATACATAATACTTCTCACAAAGTATCTGAGTGTGTAATACAATACATTTTATCACAACATAAGCTATTCATACATAAAATAAGTGGTCTTAATATAAAAATCTTGCATACAGTTAATCAGGATAACACCATACTAGTGAGACAATAGTGCACTATGTCCCTGTAGTATACTGTGTTCATGTCCCTGTATATTTTACAACTTTGTTTCCAACTGCAACATAGTCACAAAGACTTAGTCTATAGATTTTTAATACAAAGAAGAAAGTACACTCAAATATCACTCAAATTTCAAGCTTAAAGCATACTTTTCCATGATTTCAATGTTAGGTTAGCCTTCTACCCAACAACTTTGCCTAGTTGGGGGCATCACATTGCTCTACATAGGGTCCTTTATAAGTTTTATCTATCCAAAACCTCTATTTTCAAAGATTAGACTAAAATGAAAATAAATATATTATTTTTAATTCATGCTTTACATTTATCATAATGAATATGTTATTTGCTAAAACATAAACATATATACACATTCTCAAAATATTCTACTTTTAGTTTATTTATGCTTCTTTCCAATACTTATTTCCTTACATCACATTCTTCAATTTATTTGCTTCGTGTATGTGGCCCTTAGCCTTGTGTATGTTCAACGTACACCATATTTCTTTTATGGCATCATCATGCATTATGTGTATGCCCCTAGGCATTCTATGTTTGTGTGATATTCACATGTCCCTTGTATTCAAGCTTTAGACCTTATGTGTGAAATTTATGAAAGTTTTCTAACTCTATCTAACATCTTACATGTCCCTTGTATATGGCACTTGTGCCTTCTTGTGTGACATTCTATGATGTTGCTTACATGTTTGTTACTTGTTACTATGGTTATATGTTTCCTATCATGAAATACTATGTACCTATTACACACACACACACAATATATATATATATATATATATATATATATATATATATATATATATATATATATATATATATATATATATATATATATATATATATATATATATATATATATATATATATGGTGTCATAATACATATCATTCATATAATATTAATGTGCTTCAATGATTTATATGTTTCATACATTACTTCTATGATATATTCAATTACAATGATGGAATGCAATATCACAACTTTTCATATGCTTCAATGTTACATCTTTTGGATTATAATAAAATTCAACAATTCAAATGTTACTACTTGATTACAACTTTCACAAATGCTCTCACTTTTTCTTTTGAAACAAGTGATTTTTATGAAATTTCCCTCATCTCAAAGTCATGGTACCATAATGGGCTTATCTAAAAAAATTATAAGCAATACATTTCAGATTTGATAGTTTATAATATGAAAATAATAATTTTTAGATTTTGGGGGCATTCGACTTGCTTATGTGCTCCACTCTTACAATAACTTAAGAATAAGTACACTTGTACAAATATAGTTACAAGTTTTAGAGTAGTTTTAAAAAGATAAAATTAGCACTCTATAAAATACAAGGGGCATGATATGAATTCATATCCAAGCTAGTACTTCACAATATTTATATTTTTCTTTTTCAAATCAATCAAAGTTTCAAAAATTTATAGTTCAAATCTAGATATATTTATAGTAGTGTGATTCATATTTTGTAACTAAAACACATTTGAGCTTAGTGACACTCCATGCCTTGGTTGCATTTTAACAAGCCTCTTATTGGTTTTTACATATTATTTTCAGTTCAACAAGTGAGGCACATTTTAGGTTAGTGATGTTTCATGTCTTGGGTGCACTTTAGTAAATCACTTTGATGGTTCCTAATTCAAAATCATTATAGATTGCTCTATGAGGATTGGATCATATAATACTTCCAACTCAAGCATCTTTATTGATTATTAAAATTAAAATTTAATCACTCTAAATTCCCCATAGGTTCAACACTTCACATGCCTCAACAAGGGGGCATGCACATCTCCATGAAAAAACTAAGTTTTTATACATACTTAGGTATCGCATTTATTTTACTCTAGTAATTATATGCATCATTAGAATAAAGGGGGATGGAAAATGTAGACACTAAAAGTTAATCAATAAAATCTTGACAATGCTTGTCCTTGACAACTTTTCCTTACTTGGTCAATCGTCCATTCTAATAACCCACAATTTCTAAGTAAGCCTTCAAAGTCTTACAATTACTATGCATATCTCTAAGACTTCCCTATTATATGTGTATTCATTATAAACTTCACTGTCACTTTGGTTTCAAAATCATCTATCCCTTTTGGAAAAAAGTGCACTATCAAACAAGGATGCATTATGTCTTTGTCTTGTAGTGCATCTTTATCCACAATGCTCTGATGGTCATATTTATAAATATAAAATGCTTTATAATGGCTCTTTCGCACAAACTAATAGGTTGGTTATTAGAAACATTCGAAATATTCACGTATAAAATCACATTAAGGCCCACATTTAAAATCCTCAGTTCTCTTACAAGCTCTTACTAACAAAAAACATTTATCTTTTGATAAAGACTATTATCACAATTTTGCTATAATACTAGTCCCTAGCCAAGCCTTACATTATTTTATTGCAGGTTAAGGGCATAGTTTGTTAAGCATTCTAATCAAATTTTACTAGTTATATTCATATTATCTTCCATAAAGGGATAAATACATTAGCTTGAGGTCACCTTGGACTATGTAGGCAACACAATCAATAAGGGGTTTTCTGAGGATAACTCAACCATAACACACTTCCCCACTTTTTCCCCTTTTTGTATTTGATCTTGTTTTGTGTAATTTTTTTGATAGATACTAGTTTTGGTGGGATCATTACCCTATTAGCTTTTGATCGGAGCTCCAATCGGTTTGGGACACAATCGAGGGCCTAGATCCCCAAGTGATCATCTATCACAAGTACTAGAATTACCAACAATGACCATAATTGGCCTGAGAATAACAACATTGACCACAACTAGCCTGAGAATACCAATAATAACCATAAGTAATGTGAGAATACCAATGAATGGCCATATATAGCTAGAGAATACCATTAATGGCCACAACCAGCCCAAGAATACCAATGATAAACCATAACTGGGCTTCGTTACTAAATGAAGATTTGAACTTGGGTGGTGCTTGAAGCAACCAAGTCACTTTACCAACTCGTCCACATCTCATCGATTATTTTATGTACTTATAAAGGCTAGGGTTTTGATTTTTTAGGTCATCCACCATACAAACAAACTCTACATAGAATCAAACAACATGCATAAAGTGGCATACAATCCTAGATTTTTAGATCTGATGTACAACCTATCTAAAGCTGTAGTAGTAGACAATGACTTACTATGGCATTGTCCACATTTTGTGTGCTTGTCCCATAATATACAAAGTCATCATTTTCAATTAGCTATGTGTTTACAAGTTCTTATAGACACTTATAGATAGTCATAATCAACAATTGAATAACATAGTTTGAAATAAATCAATTTGTAAGGACACCTCTCTAACTCTAACGCTAATTTCTATTTTTACTGATTTATAACTTATGTAAATTGTATATATTTATGTATTTATTATATTATATATTATTTAGCTTCATATATCATATTTCAATTGTTTGCATTTTTAATTAGAGTTATTTATTTATTCAAATTAATTATAATGTAAACAAAAAGGCAAGTTACATGGCAAAATTATAAATATTGAAAGTAAAGGGTAGATGTGCTGATTGATGTTATTTTAATTACAATAAAAATAATGAAATTTGATACTCTTTTAATTAATAGAAATGGAGTTAATTATCTAATGGAATTTAGGGATTTCTTAATACTAAGAGATAACTTATATGTCAGATGTTTGTCAGATTATATACGTCAAAAATGGGAGAAAATTTTAAAACTTGCCAAGCATTTGGTCAGGTTTAAGAATTGTTGCAAGTAATTATTGGATTCAAATTACTTGAATTTTATTCAATAAAATTTAACACAAATATGAAGTGTATTTGGTGTCATGGTTAACATAGGTGATCTACAATTGAGTGGTTACGAATTTAGTGATATTTCATAGTTACAATAAAGTGATTTTGTGTTGGATTGTTTCAAATTTATTCTTGATAGAATTTTTTAGTTTCATCTCTTGGTATTTTTTTTTTGTCTCATATCCATCTGATATAGTTATTCATTATATAGCTAGTCATATATGAGAGTCTTGTCATTGATACATCTAATCTATCTTATTATAATACAAAACTTGGATAATATAATTTAAAACTATTGGAACATAGTTTATAAAACTAGAAAAGACAAATAAAAAAATTTAAAAGAAAGGTGAAATATTTTTAATATGAAAACAACAAAATTTAATTTGAAGTCTAAAGAAAGAGCCTATATGTCAGTATTTATCCAAGGTGAAAAGCCAAAAAGTTTCAATGTCAGATTACTCCAAAGTTGAAAAATTTAAATCATTATGTTATAGATAATATCCAAGGATGAGGATTGTATTCTTTCAGTGTGCGAAATTTGTAGAATTAAACTAAAACCCTAAGCCAAAAATCAATAAGCAACTAACAATGTTCTAACTATAGCGTATTCACCAAAATGTTTACACTAAAATTAATTATGAATTATAATTAACTCTAATTAGAAATGTAAATTATTGAAAGATGATATAGTATTATATATAAGACAAAATATGGTAAAATACATAAATCTATTTTTTTTATAAATTGCTAAAAAGGAAACTACAATTAGGGTTGAAAAATAGTCCTTGCAACTGATTTATTTTAGATTATGTCAACTTTTCATAATCTGTGATTATATAAAAATACCTTCAAACATAAATGCATCATAAAATAATTGCTCATTGTTTGTTGGGACAAGTCTATAGAATTTGAATAGGAGCACAATGTGTTGTTTAGTGTTACTGCAACTTTATCCTATCAGACTATGTGATAGATCTAAAAATGTGAGTTTATTCACCTACATCTATATGATATTTATTTATATGTGCACCTCAAATTTATGCACAAGGAACCTATAAAATCATAACCCTATTATTACACAAGCACACCAAATGAGATCAATTGCAAAAGGGAAAAAACATGGGGGAAGTGGAAATGACTAAGCCATCATTAGAAAACCCCTTGTTAACTAAGTGTTTCCTACTTATCCAAATGGCCTCATGCAAATGTAGTTTTCCATTCAAGGAAGATTATATGAATACAATGAGCAAATTTGATTATAATTCTTGACAAAGGATGCCCTTAACTTGTAATAAACAATATTAGACTTGGCTAATGATTGTAAAATTATAGCATAATTGCAATAGAGATCTTTACTCATAAAATAAATGTTTTAAAAATTGGAAAGAGAGATTCCTTCTAAGCGATTACTAGGTCATTTCAAGTGTGACCCTAGATATGCTCTTATAGAGAGATATTTTGAATGTTTTAGATATTCGACCTATTGATGTGTGTGGGAAAACCATTAAGAAGCATGTCATTTTGAAAATATAGTCATTAGAATGTAGGAGACAACTCCACACTATTAGATAGATGCATAATACATTCATGTTTTCTTAGTGTGTACTTATCCTAAAGGAATAGAGTATTTTAAAATAAGAGTTACAGTAAAGTATATGTTGAATAGGGAAGAATAGAGATAAAATAGGGAAGTTTGGAAGATATTTTTAGTAATTGAAAGATTTTTAAGGCTTTCTTAGAGATTGTGGGTTATCACAATGGCAAATCACCAAAAAAGTTAAATGAACCAATAAAAAGCATTATCAAAGTATTTATTGGTTAAATCTTAGTGTCTGTAGGCATTTATGTAATGTGTAAGGTACACCACCAAGCTTATATAACCAAGGGTGTCCTAATATCATGTCAAATACCCAATTCTATGGTAAAACTAGAAAATGAGTGAATAATATAATGTGACATATTAGATTGGGTGTCACAATCATATTTGTGAAAAAAAACCTTTTCCAATCAATATCATAATATTGAAGGTGAATCATACAATTACTTATAAGTTTCTCAATAATAAAAATGGTATTTACTAGAAACATATCTACAAATCAATGGTGTAGATACTATAAAATTACCATTAAATTAAAATAAAAAACCATCATAAAATTATTACATAGCCACCAAAATGATACCATACACTCACCACACAATGATTTAGCCCACATAAATAAAACTTCAGTTATGGCCATAAGTTACTACCCACTTTAAGGTATAAAATAGGGTGAACCATGAACTTGTCAACTTAAATCTATTTATTTACAAATACTCTAATATGCATATTAATAAGATTGAAATATTTTTGGAAAAACAACTCAATCTTCTAAAACCACAATAATTCTTTACTTCTATCTTTCCCTTGACACAATTCAAAGATATCTCAAGCATTGCTATCACTTTCAACTTTATTAGAAACTTTAATAAGAGAGTAAGTAGTGAAGGGTATATTTCCCTGCCATTATCAAGGTAAAATTGGATCCAAAGTTATATAATATTTAAAGCAAATATAAGATCATTATGTTTATGCTCTTTACCTTTCAAAACCACTTTCTATTTTCCAATAATACTTTTTATGACTTTTGAATCAATAATGCCAATAAGAAATGACCAGCTAATTTTTTTTTACAATCAAGTTTAAATGTATAATAAACAAGTCACAACCAAATAAGGTTTAATAGGAGTCATCATAGCTCAACACAGGTAAGTGGATACTAATTATAATCAACCCTTCCAACTAAATTAATCATGGTACTATATAAATTAAACAACTATTTGTTGACGCTGTGGATTGTACCCTTGACAAAACGTTGAGCTTCTATCTTCCACACGACACAATAGAAATTCCTCTCTTACCTGTGGGTCTGGAAATACTGAGGGGAGAATCTCTAGATAAGGGATAGCTCCCTTTTATGCATATCTGAGTTATTTCCCTACTAATGCTAATATATAAAAGGGGGGTTGAAAAGAGAGAAGGATACTAAAAATAGAAACTAACCTAAGATGGTGATGCACCAAACAAGTTTGATCTACTCATTTACTCACACTTCAAACTAGAAGAGGACATACATACACTTTATCTGATGAAAAGACCAGACTATAGGGAGATTTAACAAGGAGGCTTAATAAAGACACATAAAAAATGAACTTACCACAGGCGCTATAGAAAACACATTATTTGATAACCCTTCTCTGTCTCTATGCTCCAGATACAACACTTCTTATTAACCTATAGAACTAGTAATCTAGCTACACCAGGTGTGTTGGTGTCAACTTGTGAAAGCATTAAGCTACAATGACTAAGCACAAGTTTAATATGTAAACACACTCAGAGATATAACCAGTCAAATAGAGGTAAAATGCATTCTTATTGATTCAAGATGAAATCCTGACAAGGCTTCACCTTATAAAATGAGAGATATCTTTCTCAAATGAGAGTTTACAATATATAGAGAAAGAGAAAGTAATGGTGCCTCTTTCCACAAGTGGCCCATGTTGTATTTAATTCATTGGGAAGAGGAAGTTTGGTGAAGGAAGCCATGCTACGACAGTCCAAGTTTTGACTTTAGCATTTAAATCATATTAAATGTCATGTAAAAGCATGGGTCACACCTTTATATTTGAAAATAAGACCACTTCTTAAAAAGGTTCACGTGGTTGTCTACTCATTAATTCTTAAATGAATAAAAATAGGTCACACCTTCACTGTTCACGCTCTTTGATGACCATTTCTTAAGGACTATTCCAACCACTGTAATAACTCTTCTACCGATGCTTCTTTTGCCACTTGGGTTGTTTTGTCCATGTCTGTGCTTGGCTCTTCAGGCTCCTTTCTCAGTGGGTCACTGAGTTCACTCTTGGCTTTTATCTTTTCCTAGTTTTTGTCTTTTCTTGGATCTTTCGGCCCTCGAGGCTATCTTTTGTCAATCCTTGGCTCTTCAGACTCCTTTCTCGATGGTCTCTTCCTTTTGGCCTTAAGGCCTTTGATATCCTTCAGGTTCACGCTCAAGCATTTAAAGATCAACAGTTATTTCATTGCTGTCAAGTTAACATTCGCACGCCCATTGCCATTTGAAAGCTAATGACTATTCCATTGTCCTAAATTTGATGTTTGCGAGGATGTCATTAGACATTTGAATTCTAATGGCTAGTTCATGATGCTGAATTTGACGTCTTCAAGCCTGTCACCCCTTTGGTAATTCCTTCAAATTTTTCACAATTCCATCGGCCTTTTGTTGTTGAACCCTCCCAAAGGGAAGATGTCCCTTCAGAGCTTAGAAAAGGTCCCCCTTTTGGCAACTGAGAGTCCCCCATAAGGGCACTTTCCCTTTGGGCTCCTTCGGGCTGCCTTGGCTTCTCAATTCCTTCAGACATTAGTGCTTCTTTCTTTTGGTTAGTATTTTTATTTGAATAAATTCCTTTGGAAAAAATGTCTGAAGGAATTTGCCTTTGCCATTTTGCCATGGATTTATTTCTAAAGGGTAATCTTCCATTTAGCTCCTTGCCTTGTGAATTTCTTTAGACAAAATGTCTGAAGGAATTCCTTCAGGCATTTTGTCTGAAGGAATTCACATTTATCTTCCTTGGATTTATTCTTTGGACAAAAGTTTGAAGGAAATCATTCCTTTGCCTTAGTCTTTTTTTTGAAGAAAACCTTACCTTTCGGCCCTCTTCTTTGGTCCCTCTACAAGTGTTCCCTGCCCTCTGCAAGGGCATTTAGGCCTCAAGTTACCCTTCGAACCCTACTGAAAGGCCTAATTGGTCATTTGCCTACCCTTCGCAAGGGCACTTTGTCTTTGGAGCTTTGTAAAATGACTTGTGTGCTTTGAACCGGCTCATGCTTTGCCAAAAGGCTTGTAGACTGACCGCTCGAAATGAAAAAAAGCTTGTGGATCAACCCAAGATATATACAAGGCTCAAGTCATTTGGCTCAAAAAATAGGCCTATTACAAAAGGGAAAAACACAACAACAGAAGGGTCAAAACATGACTGACTACTCAAGATAGTGGGGAAGGAAGGGAGACCAATTTTTTGGCTTACAGGACCAAAAATGGTCAACAAATTTGGTGATTCCCAGGGGAAGCATGCTTGTTATGCTTAGGAAAACCAGTGGCTTACAAGTCTATTGGGCACAGAGTCGAAACACAATCCAAAAAGTTGAAAATGGCCTTGAGATATCCAATAATCAATCATGAAGCTTTTACCCCAAAAGGTAAACAAAACACACACAAGGTTAAAAAAAACTATGAACATGTGTGAAAGCACTTAGGGAAAATAGGGAAAAAACAAGGAAAATATGTAAAAAATGAGAGAAAAGCTTAGTGATAGTGCTTAAGGTATATCCCATTAAATGGGATATGTAGCTCTTCACCATCCAACCTAGAGAGTTGGAATGTATTATGCTACTTGCACTGAGTGATGGCATATGGACCACTCCATAGGGCATTTAAATTCATGTGCTTTTTAGGCTTAGCTTGGTCCTCGTCCCATTTTAAGATGATGTCACCTTTAGAGAAGCCTTTTGACAAGGATTTCTTATCGAAGTGCTTCTTCATTTGTTGTTGATAGCTGATCATAGAAACCATGGCTCGGTCCCTTATCTCTTGAAGTTCCATCAATTCACACAACCTGACCTCCATGTTGTTGCCCTCTTCTAGTTGTAGCTGGTGAGCAAGATCAAAAGCTATCAATTCAAGTGAAATATGAAGTCTAGCTTCCCTTTCATATACGAGCATGCATGGTGAATTGCTAATTGCCCTCTTTGGGGTAACCCTGTCTAACCATAGGGCTATTTTCAACTTGGCATGCCAAGTTCTCTGATTCTCCTCCATTGTTCTTTTGATAATCTTGATCATATTCTTGTTGGTCGACTTAGCCAGCCCATTCCCTTATGGGTAGTAGTTGGAAGAAGTGCTGAGATAGATGCCGTATCTCAATGCCCACTCGCTCATTCTGGTTCCCAAGAAATCCAATGCATTATCTGATATGATGGTAGCTGGGACTCCAAACCTTGTCACTAAGCCTTCATAGAAATCTAGGACTGCACTTTCGTTGGCCTCCTTCAAAGCGACAACTTCTACCCATCTCATGAAGTAGTCTATGGCAGTCAAGAACCATTTGTGGCTAGCACTGGAGGGAGGATTGATCATCCCTATGAAGTCCAAGCCCCATTACATGAATGGTTATTCGACCTGAATAGGTTGTAGAGGCATTATAGCCAACCATTATTTCCCATCAAAGAGCACACACTTTTGGCACTTTCATACCCATGCATGGGTGTCTCTGAATAAAGTGGGCTAGAAATAACTAGCTCTCATAATTCTTGCAGCTGTAGGCTTAGGAGCAAAGTGACCACCAGCTAGCCTATCATGGAACCCAGACAACACCCTGTTGACCTGACCTAGGTTTATGCACCTTAAAAGTACTCTTGAGAAATCCTTTCTAAACAACACTCCATCAATTAGGATGTAAGGGAGAGATTGGAGTCTAAAATATCTCCTCTTGGTCCTATCAAGGCCCTGCAGGCACTCACCAGTGAGAAGGAAATGTCTCATGTATGATGTCCAATCCTTCATGACTGATGGTTCTTCTAATGTGGTTTCATCATGAATTAGTAAACTATCCTCTTTCTATTATTTAAGGTCTACAACAAGGTGATCACACAGGCCTTTTCCCCTTACCAACTTGGTGGTTCTGATGTCTACGTCATATTCCATTACTTTGGTGATCCATCCTACTCTCTTTTCATTTAGATCATAGTTGATCAAGAAATATTTGACATTGGGGTGCGGCACCATGAGATTAACCCTGCTATTGGACAGCATATGTCTAAATTTATTTAGGCTCCATATGACCATAAGGACTTGCTTCTCCACATATGTATACCTGACCTCAAAACCCTCTAGACCTTGGCTAAAAAACACAAGCAGTTATTCAAGGTTCTCATCATTCACTTGGGTAAGCATGGCAGAGATTACCTCTTCATTTTTGAAGGTATAGAGGTTGAAATCTTTGGTGAAGTTAGGACTGATCAAGGTAGGAGCTTGGGTGATAGCTCACTTGATCCCTTCAAAAATATCCTTCCTTTGTGCTGTCCACGTGAATTTTTCATTTTTCTTTAGCATGGAGGTTAATGGCTTGACTATTTCAGCAAAATTTGGGATAAATCTCTTGATGAAATTTATTTTTCCAAAGAAGCTTTACAGACCCTTCTTATGCTTAGGCAAGGACAGCTCTAGGATGGAGTGAACTCTTTCTAGATCAATGGTCAAGCCTTCTTTTGAAACCACATGGCCAAAGAGTTTACCTTCATGGATAGTGAACACGCATTTCTTTGGGTTGAGAGAGATACTGAACTCTCTAAACATCTCAAAGATTTTCCTGAGGTGCTTCATGTGTTGGCTTGCTTCCTTAGAAAACACTTTCACATCATCAAGATATACCAGTATAATATTATTTATCACGCCTTGAAAAGCCATGTCCATGGCTCATTGAAAAGTGGCACCAGCATTGGATAGTCCAAATGGCATTTTTTGATAAGTGAATGTCCCCCATTTAGTAGTGAAGGTTGTCTTGTACTAGTCACAATCTTGCACCAAAATCTGATTGTACCTTGAATACCCATCTAGGAGGGAGAAACACTCACTACCTATCACCATTTGGAGGATCCACTCCATACTTGGGAGAGGATAATGGTCTTTCAAAGATACTCTATTAAGGTCTCTAAAATATACACATAATCTGATCTCCCCATTCTTTTTTTAGATAAGAACAAGATTGGATAGCCAAGAAGAGTGTTTGATCAAAAATATGATTCTGGACTCAATTAGCTTGGTGAGTTCCTTTTGCATGAGAGGCTTAATCCTTAGGTTGATAGGCCTTTGTTTTTTTTTGATGGGCTTGGCACCTTCCTCCAAATCAATGGTATGTTGGGCCAAACTTGAGTTAAAATCCTTCAAGTTGCTATACTCCCAAGTGAAGACATCAACAAACTCCTAACACAACAAGATGAAAGCCTACCTTTCATGATCTATACACACTTTCCCAAGTGCAAGCAGCTTATTCTTAAATATCTCAACTTTTTCATAGTTCCCCTTCTTTGTTATGATGATTTATTTATCATTTTTCAATTGGTCATTCTCGTTGAAGATACTTTCGAGAGTGACCAAGCCTTTGGGATATTTATTTTTCTTCTACTGAACAATCTGGCCACCATACTACTACTGTAGCTTAGCTTGGTTTCTAGAAGCAAAATCAATTTCCTCTTGCAAGAAGAGTGTTATCTGTTGATCACTATCAAACACCTTCTAGTTGGTGATGTTGTCAGGCACGAAGGGTCTGATTACCACTTTCAAATGGTGTAGACTACTGTCTTGGCCTATCTGCTTAGGAATGTTGTACTGAGCACCAACTGTTGCTAGTTTGTCAGCTTATTTATTCAGCTCTCTTAGAATGGAAGTAACATTAAAAGTAAATAAACTCTCTACTAAGTCCCACACCCTGTGCTTGTATGACTTTAGCAAGGAATTCTTGGTCAGATTTCAGCTTCTCACCTGATTTACAATTAGCTCATTGTCACCAAAAACTTACAGCTCTTTAATTCTTCTTTTCCTCGCCCACTCCAAACCATGGATGAGAGATTCATACTTTGTAACATTGCACGTGCAATAAAATTGGAACCTGAAAGTTGAAAAGTATTTCTCCTGTGAGGTGGAAACTAGCACCACTCCCCCACTAGCTTCCAGTTTGCTTTTTGAGCCATCAAAGAAAAGCTGCCATAAACCTGAGCTCTCTTGGCTTGCTTTCATCAAATTTGGTACAAAATTACCCTCTTCATGTATACAATAAATCTTGAGGCCTGCCTCTTCTATGAAATTATAAGGGTCATATTCAAAGTTGTCACTTCCCCATTCATCTAAGAGCAGGTCAACAACTCCTTCAAGGGTAGAGGGCAGAGATTGATTCACTTAGAATTCTTCTTGATCAATAATGGTGTAGCTGACATTCATCACCTTGAGTGAGTATGGCTCCAGATGATCTTTGTGAATTGGCTCTGACTCAATCTTGACCTTAGTCCCATATTTGGTTCTAAAAACTAGGTAGGACCAGTTCACTGCTAGGTACCTGCCTATTTTGGATGTGAAATCTCTGGACAAGCAAATGGCAAAGTAGGGAGGAACATCCACCACCACTAGGTCATGAGGAACTAAGAAATTTGGATAGGCATGGAGCGTCAAGTTCAAGCCTCTCACCACTCCTATTATCTTTGCTGGTGTTCCATACAGTTGCAGGACTCCCTTAGTCATTTCTTCGTATTTGAGCCCCAATTTATCCGCTATACATTTTAGCATTACTGAGGTGCTTGCCCCATTGTCAATAATGCAATTATGCACTAGGAAATATCCTATGACTAAAGACAAATAAAAAGGGGGAACCTTTTCTTCTTTCTTTACTTGGCCTGCTATGGAAGGGTGCCCATTCATGATCAGAACATTATCAGCTTTTGTTGGAACAACTTGTTTATTTAGCCTGTGCAATTCCTTTTGGATCACGTCCTTTTATCCCGACATTACCAATGAATCCCACAAGGAGATATTCATGTGTATCTTCTTCATCTGGTCTACCAAATTAATCTAAGGGTTGCTCCCTTTCTAATTTTCTTTGGGATTGCTTACAGCCTGAGGCGTAGGCTAAGGAGGTGAGGGTGTAATTAGTGGCCTAAAATTTAGAAATTTTTGGTTCACATGTGATGAAGAAGATATTTTAGATGTTTGAGTAGCTACCTGATCTTCCTCCATAGCTCTCCTTTTAGAGCTTGTGTTGGCTACAACATAATCACCTTGGTTGTTCGCATTGCCGACATAGTTGACTACACAGAATTTACCTCCCAGGTGATTCATGAGAGTGGAATCAAACTGAGTCAGCTTGCTATCCATGCCAAGTTACACTGACACCTCAAAGCTTTGGAATTGGGTAGCTACCTGATTGTCTTATGTATTTATGTATTGACTCATCATCTCATTTGCATAAATAGCCTTATCTTAACCATATCCCAAGGATGAGTAATTTGGTTGTTCTTGTACTAGATTATTTTGAGTGGGCACCAAAGCCTTGGATGATGAAGGAACACCTAGATTATAGCCTTGATAAGGTCTAGCTTGTGCAAACTGACCCTATCCTTAATTGTAATTCTGGAAAGGGGGTTTATTTGCTTGCTCAAACTATTGATATCCTTGATTTGGCTGATAGCTTTGAGCTTGCTACCTTTTGAGAGCCACTAGTTCATTGGTCACACTTTGCAACAAGCTTTTGACTTCATGAAGGTCATTGGATGAAGTAATAGTCAACTTTTCTATGCCAGGCAGAAGAGCTAAGGTGGGTGTAGTAGTCTGGATTGGGGGTGGAAATTCGAGGAAGAGTGGCATATGAGGTCTAGGGGCCATCTTTCCCACTTACACTAGGCAATTCTTAGCTGCTATGGCTATTTCATAGGTAGCAGGCAACACATGTCCTCCCATGGACTATATCGTGACAACAATGTCGCTATTCAATGCTTTCAAATAATAGAGGAAAGCATAGCTTGGGGTCAGCCTTACCAAAATGGGGATTCTATCCCAAGTCTTTTGAAAATGAGTATTGAAATCCTACATAAATTTGTGTGGAGCTCTCTGCATGGTGGTTAGCTGCTCAGCAAGCGAGAGGTGGTCACTCTTCTCCCTGAATCTATTTGTTAAGAGGGTACCCAATTCATTCCGTGTGCTGACTGAATTCATAGGCAAAGTCCCATACCAATCTAAAACCTTGCCCTTAAAAGACAATGCCAACAATCTGATAGCAATGTTTTCTTTAGTGACATTGTGAATATTATAGAGGTTGGCAATATTTATGATGTGCTCAATAGCAGTAATAGGCCCTTCTCCATTAAAGGGAGGCACACTCTTAAGGGTTGTCCCTGGGATTGGGTCATAATGCAAAATATTTAAAGGACTTTGACCATGAAAGGACACAAAAGGTAAAGCCATAGCTATGACAAGATTCAATCAGGGCCTTTTTGCATAAGTGTATCTTATGGTAGGTCTGGGAAAATGACTTGCTGAATAAGGATGGGTCCTTGCAAACCTTAGTCACCTTGCTGAGTTTAATGGTAGTTCAATGAATTCAAAAGGGACACCCTTAGCAATAGATCATGTGGTGACCTTAGGCATAGGATGTTAGATTGATCTTTGACTAGAGACTGATGTTCTTGATAATGGAGTCACCAGATGCTAGAAAAATGGTTGATTTTTTCTGCTATAATAGGACCAACAACAATCCTGAAACTTTTTTGAGTGTTAAAAAATTAGTCCCACTAGGTGTGCCAAAAATTATTGACACTGTGGATTGCACCCTTGACAGAAGGCTGAGCTTCTATCTTCCATGTGGCACAATGGAGACTCCTCTCTTGCTTGTGAGTCTGGTAAAACTGAGGGGAGAATCTCCAGATAAGGTCTAGCTCCCTTTGATGCATCTCTGAGTTATTTCACTACTACTACTAATATATAAAAGGGGGGGTTGAAAAGAGAGAAGGATACTGAAAATAGAAACTAACTTATGATGGTGATGCACCAAACAAGTTTGATCTACTCATTTACTCACACTTCAACCAAAAGAGGACGTACATACACTTTATCTGATGAAAAGACTAGACTGTAGGGAGATTTAACAGGGAGGCTTAATGAAGACACATAGAAAATGAACTTACCATAGGTGTTGTAGAAAACACACTATCTAATAACCCTTCTTTGTCTTTGCACTCCAAATGTATCACTTCTTGTTAGCCTATAGAACTGGTACTCTAGCTACACTAGGTGTGTTGGTGTCAACTTGTGAAAGCATCAAGCTACAATGACTAAACACAAGTTTAATACACAGACACACTCAGAGATATAACCAGTCAAATAGAGGTAAAATGCATTCTTATTGATTCAAGGTGAAATTTTGGCTAAGCTTCGCCTTATAAAATGGGAGATATCTTTCTCAAATGAGAGTTTACAATATATAGAGAAAGAGAAAGCAATGGCGCCTCTTTCCACAAGTAGCCCACGCTGCATTTAATTCATTGGGAAGAGGAAGTTCGGTGAAGGAATCCATGTTGCGGCAGTCCAAGTCTTGACTTTAGTTTTTAAATCATATTAAATATCATGTAAAAGCATGGGTCGCACCTTTCTATTTGAAAACAAAACTACTTCTTAAAGAGGTTCATGTGGTTGTCTACTCATTAATGCCAAAATGAAGAAAAATAGGCCACGCCTTCACTGTTCACGCTCTTTGATGACCATTTATTAAGGACTGTTCCAACCGCTATAATAAATCTTCTGTCGATGCTTCTTTTGCCACCTAGGCTATTTTGTCCATGTATGTGCTTGGCTCTTCAAGCTCCTTTCTCGATGGGTTACTGAGTTCACTCTTGACTTTTGTCTTTTCCCAGCTTTTGTCTTTTCCTGGATCTTTCAGCCCTCAGGGCTATCTTCTATCAATCCTTAGCTCTTCAGGCTCCTTTCTTGGTGATCTCTTCCTTTTGGCCTTAAGGCCTTTGAATTCCTTCAGGTTCATGCTCAAGCATTTAAAGATCAATAGTTATTTCATTGCCATAAAGTTGACGTTCACGTGCCCATCACCGTTTGAAAGCCAACGGCTATTCCATTATCCTAAATTTGATGTCTGTGGGGATGTCATCAGACGTTTAAATTCCAATGGCTAGTTCACGATGCTAAATTTGATGTCTTCGGTCCCATCACCCCTTTGGTAATTCCTTCAACTTTTTCACAATTCCATTGGCCTTTTATCATTGAACCCTCTCGAAGGGAAGGTGTCCCTTCGAAGCTTGGAAAAGGTCCCCCTTTTGGCAGCTGAGAGTCTCTTGTAAGGGCACTACCCTTCGGGCTCCTTCGAGTTGTCTTGGCCTCTCAATTCCTTTAGACAAAATGTTTGAAGGAATTCCTTCAGACATTTTGCCCGAAGGAATTGTTTCCTTCATGTTTCAGTGCTTCTTTCTTTTGGTCGATCATTTTCTTCAGACAAAATGTCTAAAAGAATTCCTTCAGACTTTTTTTTGAAGGAATTTGTCTTTGCCATTTTGCCACAGATTTATCTCTAAAGGGTAATCTTCCATTTGGCTCCTTACCTTGTGAATTTCTTCAGACAAAATGTCTGAAGGAATTCCTTCAGGCATTTTGTCCAAAGGAATTCACATTTATCTTGGATTTATTCCTTCAAATTTATTCTTTAGACAAAAGTCTAAAGGAAATCCTTCCTTTGCCTTAGTCCTTTTTTCAAAGAAAACCTTACCTTTCAGCCATCTTCTTTGGTCCCTCTGCAATTGTTCCCTACCCTCTGCAAGGGCATTTAAGCCCCAAGTTACCCTTTGGACCTTACTAAAAGGTCCAATTGGTCATTTGCCTACCCTTCGCAAGGGCACTTTGTCTTTGGAGCTTTGTAAAATGACTTGACTACTTTGAACCGGCTCATGCTTTGCTAAAAGGCTTGTAGACCAATTGCTCGAAATGGAAAAAAGCCTGTGGATCAACCCGAGATATAAACAAGGCTCAAGTCATTTGGCTCATAAAACAGGC